>JAPYYJ010001291.1:0-14384 GCA_028533885.1 Nasua narica | reverse complement strand
AATTATAACCCATTTCATAAATTCTATAGCACAATAATAAATATACTTACAGATCACAGTTTTATGGATTTAAAATAGTGAAATTTCCTAGATAGCACTTTATTACATTATAATATACACATATTTACAATGAAGCTCACTAATTTTAGGTTGGGTGGCCAACACCATAAACATAGTAAAGCACAACTGCATCCCCTCAAGTTCCCTTGTGCTTCCTGTACTCAATCTCCAACCCCCCCTTCATTTTCTAGCAAATGCTCTTTCACTCTATTTTTGCTTATTCTATTGTTTCATATAATTAAAATCATATAGTATGTAGTCTTGTTTCCAGATATTTTCACTTAGTATAATGCTTTTGAGATTCATTCCTTTATTTATTACACAGTTATTTTGTGTATCAATAGTTCACTCCACTGTATGGACATACCATAACTTATCCACTTATCAGTTGGTGGATATTTGGGTTGTTTGCACTTTTGGCTATTATGAATACAGCTGCTGTTAACATTTTATTTCAAATCTATGTGAATGCATGCTTTCATTCCTCTTAGATAAATACCTAGCAGTGAGAGTGCTGGATTTTATGGTAAATCTCTGTTCAACATTATAAGAAACTTATCAACTGTTTCCCAAAGTTGCTGTATTAGTTGGCATTTCCATTAGCCGTGTTGAGAGTTCTGATTGTTTCACATCTTCATCAACACCTGGTGCCATCAGTCACCTTAATTTCAGTCATCCTCTTGAGAAAGAGACTACTGTGGTTTTATTTGGCATTTCCTCAATAGTGAATGAGGCTGACCACTTTTTAGGTGACCACTTGGCATCAGTAAGTATATTTTTTGGTGATGTGACAGTTCAAATCTTTCACTTTCCTTATTGTACTATATGTCTTATTATTGAGTCATACAAATTCTTTCTTAATGTGGATTCAATTCATTTATCAAATATAAGTTTTGAAAGAGAAGTTTGCCTTTCAGTTTCTTTAACAGTTCTAAGACACAGAAGTTCTGAATTTTGAAGTGTAATTGATCAACATTTTTTTTTGTTCATGCTTTCTGTGCCCTATGAAATCTTTGCCTCAACCAAGCTTTCTTCTGTTTTCTTCTTTAAGTTCTGTAGTTTTAGCTCTTATATTTATGTTCCATTTTGAGTTATTTTTTATATACAGCTTGAGGTAAGATTTGAGGTTCATCTTTTCCCCAATGTTTCTTGAACCCCAGATTTAACACAGACATTTTATTGATACTGATTAAACACAATTTTAAAATAAGTATTCTGTACTCATTTAAGCAACTCAAATTTGAATAATAAACACTTATCTGCTCTCTTGTTAACTTTTTACTTTAAAATAGTTACATATTCACTAAGGGTAAAAAAAAAAAAAATGCACAACAAAGTCCCATGCACCCTTCCCACAGCCTCCCTTAATGGTGGCATCTTACATAATACCCAAACCAAGAAATTAACATTGGTAAAATCCATAAAGCTTATTCAAATTTCACCAGGAACACATACACTAATGTGTGTATTCTACCAAATGTGTAGCTTTTCAAAAATATCACCAAGATCAAGCGCTCAACTATTCATCAGCATAAGACTCCCTTGTGTTGACCCTTTACAGCCACACCCATCCCTCCCTTCACTCATCCCTCACCCCTGGCCACCACTAACCTCTTCTCTAACTCTGTAACAGTGCTATTTCATGACCGTTATACAAAAATGGAATCATGCAAGTACACGTATTTCCAAGATGGGCATTTTTCCCCTCAGGGTATTTTCCTTGCAGTTCATTCAAGTTATTGTGTGAATCAACAGTTGAGTATTATTGTTGAGGAACAGTCCATGGTAAAGATGTACCACAGTTTGTTTAACCATTCACCTACCAAAGGACATTTGTGTACTCTGCAGTTTTGGGCTATTATGAATAAAGCCGCTTATGAACATTCACGTACAACCTATGCACATCTTTAACTGCCTTACTTTCTGACATACACACTGCAAAGTAACAAAGAATGGAATCTGTTTTTAAAGAATGTAAATGTTCAATTAAAATAATACATGAACCCAGTCAGCAAGCTCCTAAAGGAGATTGCCCAGATCCTAGCCAAAATGTAAGATGTTAGTGAGGATGTGAAAGAGCGTGTATGTTCGCATGTGAGGGTTTAGGGTAAAGAGAAGGGAGGACGGCAGGATCACCCCTCCCCACCACACCATGCGTCCTGTGCCAAAGGGCAAACATTTAATGTTGTCATTTTCTACTGAATGATTCTTTTGTTTTATATTTGTTATAGCACAGAGACTAAAACCTAACCTATATTCAAAGTTTGGGAATGTTTGATAACAATTCTGTATTGCTCTAAGGGAAGTTGATTTTGTTCTCTAGATAAGATTTTTTTTATTTCTAATATGATCAGTTTCACTGATGATCACAATCCACTACAAACGCACGCATGTATGTGTGTCAGATTCTAAATTCATTTTAGGCTGATCAAGGAATATGCCTCCTACCATTTACAGGAAATAAGAAAAATAAAATAATATTACTCAATTAAATATGGTGATAATAAATTTCTTTGATCACTTTTGAAAGGTTTTCATCTATGCTCTATGATATGCTTTGGACAATGGTTAAAAAAAAAAAAAAAAAAAAGACTGACACTTCCGGATGACATGAGCAGGAAAAAAAGGGTGCAACAAGAAAGCTTACCAGCAACAGCTGAGGGCTCAGTCCAGCTGACTCCAGAGTGTGGCACATATCCTCGGTAGAGCTTTCTCCATGCAAACACTTCCAAAAAAAGAAACTGCCTAGTAAAACAAAAGCAAAATGCATTAATCAATGGCTACTTACCATTTGAATTAACATTCCTCCTGAATTGCAATCTAGATCCCCAGAGAAGCAAACCAGCATGAGAGAAAAGAAATTAATGGCTCAATTTGCTTGATTTTAAAGCAAAAGGCAAGTCATTACATGTCTAACACTGTCTCTTTACTGTATGTATTAGCCAATAAAACTTTTATGACATAGAGCCTACACATCCAGAGTATCTTTTGTTCACTGAAAAATACACATGAGACTCTTAGGTTAATTTTAAAACAAACTGAATCTTTGAGATGCTGTAAACTCCTCCCAGGCTTTCCTCCAGAAGACGCAGGATTCAAAGAGCAGTTTATCAGTCCACCTACCTAAGGCCACATACTCCTCTTCACTTATCTTCTTTATGTTGACCACATCTTTCTCATACTCTAAATATTCCAGGAATGTTTTTACAGGCAACACACCATCCTTATCATCGGAAAATCGGACTGTGGCAGTCCTGGTTTTTTCCTCTTTGTACTTCTCTAGTAATGCCTGGAGCTTAAGTAGTTCTTTTTCATCAAGCCTCAGTAACACAGCTAAGTCCTTAAAAAAAAAAAAAAAAAATAGGAAAAAAAAAAAAAGAGTTTGAATACACTGTTATCTCTTCCTATGACTCTGCCATAGGAGTCAACCCCATCATCTGGAGTGAAATGCAAGACTATAAGCAAATGATGACTTGTTAATTAATGTGATAGCTATAATATACTCTGCTTAAAATTTTACTCACAAATTCATGAATTGGACATTAAGTAACTTGAACTCATCTTCAAACTACATATTACTAAAAGTGCCATTTTTATACAATTTCTTGAGAATACATTACACTCTTCTAAAATGTTTGAATTTTACTAAAGTATTAATTTAGAATCAGAAGAAAACTGCAAGAGTATCAACTGCAACTCTTGTGATTCTAAGTAAACTGAAGGCATATTTCAAACAATACTTATTAAGCAGCCTAAACACAGTAAAATAAAAAAATACTGGAAACCAAACCTCACTGTATCTATACATACATACCCTGTGCGGCTCTCAGGGATACAGAGATTGAAAAGTTACAGATACATCCTGCCAGCCTTTCAAACTATTTTTACAGATGATATGTGCAAAAATATCCCCTGATATTACTATTATTTTTCTAAATTAGGGATAAACATACACACACACAGATATATACTTAAAAGACCATAAATTCACCACAGCAAGCAAAACTTCCACCCCCGCCCCACTACATACTAAAACTACTCTTGTTTAAGAATACAGCTTCCATTTACTTATTTAATGCTGTTGTTTTTTAAAAACAAGTAGTAAACTTGCAGAATGCTATGAGCACACACCAACAGTTCAATGCTATACTGAATTTATATATGAGCTTATATGAACTATGTCCCACAGCAACAAAAATGATTCCAGACTTGAATTTTAGTTTTATTTGCACAAGATTAATCATTCAGCCTAGAAACTGACTGTATCTTTATTTGAAGGATCTAAATAGTGTAAAAAAACATAAATCCTTAAAAAGTGTTTTAGAAATTAAAAAATAATAAAGAACGGTCAGCCAACTGATATTTTAAATTCTGTAATTTTTCTTTTATCTTTGCATACTGTATTGGGGCTATGAAGTGGAAATGAATTTAGGGGATTATTAATGACATATACTTAACTGTCTTTGGTGAGGTAGGAAAGTTTGGATCTTAGGAAAAAGAATATGAAATATCTAGGCAATTCTGCAGACATAATTTAGTCAACTTGAATCTTCTTATTGTTTGAAATGATTTTATACTATTGCTGAAGTAGAAAGAAAAACAAAAAGATCCTGAAAATGGCTTTGTTATTTATAATGACAATTGCAGAATATTCTGAAGACTGTTAAAATGCTTTATGAAATCCATCTATAATCCCAAGGATAAAAAAGATGTTAGAATGTGTAAGTGGTTTCCAATACAGAGAGAATTTCTGTTTAAAAATTTTTATTCAAATATGTATATTTAAAATAAAAGGTTTCCACTTTAAACTTCGATTAAGTTTCAGATACACCAGGTAATTTTTTGTAAGTATTATCGGTGATTTAACAAATCACTCAAGTCACTCAAATAATTTTCCTTTAGATAAATGGAAGACATGGACCCTAAAGGCAACCAACCTGTCCACAGCACATGGTAATCTGAGGGAAAGAGAGGACAACCTTTCTCTCTATTCTCTATTAAGGAAACTATTTCTCTGTATGAAAAGTAAAAATTTTGCATACATGCCCCAGAAATGAGCAATACTGCACTGTAAGGAAGATTACAAGGCACTGCCATTTTTTTAATGTTTTACAGAATAAAGACATAGAATATTTACTATAATTAAACACTTTTATGTAAGACAGAACTCTTTTAAAAGTATTTCATTATGTAGCAGGCAAGAGAACAAGCTGTATGAGTTTGTTCATAAAGGCACCACAGAAAAACCACTCTCTTCTGTTTGGCGAAATCTTTTCCTTTTTCCTTTAAAGTTTTGCTACTTCAGTAAACTGAATATATTTCAATTGGCAAATCTTGTCCAGTTATATTGTCAGAAGCAACCTTAAAAAGTGAGTTGAGGGAAACCAAATGCTTCTAGGATAGTGAAAATGGATTAACAATAAACTGCAATATCTTAGCATAAATAATATAAATTTAGCACTAAGTCACAGAGAGCGAGCAGGAGGTCTTATAAAGAAAATACACCTTTACACTTCATAAAGTTTCTCAATTTTCTACTTCTTTACTATCAACTAAAAAATTAAAAATAATCAAAGAGACTATTTTGTATAATAAGGAATGGAATTACTTACATTGTCCGAGAATGGTGTATCTGAATGAAAATCAAGGGAATTTAACTGACTGACAGACTCATAAAGATGGAGTAATTTCAGTTTATTGGCACAAAACTGTAGCAATCCTTCGTCAACAGACTCAAGCTCTAAAAAGTGGAAGAAAAAAAAATTCATTAAAGAGATATATTTAACAGACTCAAAAAAGGTCTTTCTTTCATTAACACTCACAGTATTACGTACTTCTCTGATGTGCTAGTCTATTAAATACTCAGATACTTAAGCTATCACAGATTACTAGGACAAAGATAATTTTTCCATCATGGAAAAATGTCCAAATTTTTAAATAAAATAAGGCACACTAATGGTGTGGGGGGAGGGGGGGGAGTGAAAAAGAAAAAAGGAAGAAGAGAGCTATCTTAGTCTAACACTCAAATTTTTAAAGAATGATCTGAAAACAGCTTTGAAAATATTCCACCTTACCCCATAACTCATATGCTGCCTATTCTGCTCACAGAGGACAGACAAATAGAAAGCTGCCTGGCTCTTATTTTCATGGTGGTCAAAGATACCAGAATTGAGGCACAAACTCTGGACTATAACAGATTTATCCTCAAGAAAGGCTGGCAAAGAGACTAAAGTACAATTCTACTTAACATTCTCCATCAATCAGGCTTTTTTTTTTTTTAAAAAAAAGAGAAACATTCTCTATATAATATACTCCTGCATGATAATTTAAATATTTATCATCTAATATAAAACAATTATTCTTTTAAAAGGCAGGGACTTTATTTACCTCCAAGAGTTGGTATAGCTACAATGAAACTTAGCATATTAAATAGGTGAAAGTTTTAGCAATCTCAATTATGGGTAGAACTTGAAACTGGTGATGATTTTATAAAATTCCAATAGTGGTATTTGATTTACTCTCAGCCCAGTGCAAGATAAATTCTGATCAATAAATTTTGAGATTTTGCTAAAGCCTTGAGGAATGGGGAGACTTATAAGCATCCCATGCTTTTTAAGAGAGGTAATTCTAACAAGTTGTATACACTAAAGAAATTCACTATTTTCTAAAAGTCAGCTTTAAATATATGTTGAAAAAAAACTCAACATTAGGATGCCTAAAGTCTTAAAAGGGGATACTATGATCTGTTTATTAAACCACTTTAAGTTGGCTTAAATATAAATATAAAGCTGGCTTTATATAATTAATGTGACAAGCAAAAAAATCACAGCTAGATGAAGTGTGCACATTACACACTACAATTTAATTGATGTTAGGTATTCAGAATAAATCGAATTTTGCTGGGTCGGCTGGATAGAGCATGGAGTTAAAATCCCATAGTTAGAGATGTAATTCTTTTTCAGACAAATTTTGAATAGTAAAAAACAATCAGCAAACGCTGAGCTAATAATTTACTCATAGTCCAATTTTGGAAGTCCTTACTGTTCATGAGGGAAGTGGAGGAGAAAATGTGGATTCCATTCACTAACAGAACATTAATTCAAAGTGTATTTTTAAATCATTACCTCAGTCAAAACAAAATTATTTAAAGAATGCTTCATCTACAGAAATCACTCTCCTCCCATAAAATTAAAAAAGACAGTGTAAGCAAGAAAGTCCTCATGTTGCTGTCTTTCACATGTGTACGACTGTAACAAAATAACCACTTCTCACCATCCTATACTGATGTCCTTCCTCACAGTAGAAAGATTTTAAGGAGAAATATTTCCAGAAAGAAATATTCAGAGAAAACTCAGATGGAGATCAGCTGCATAGACCAAACGGAATAAATAAGTCTCCACACACTAAAGGTATGAAATAAGTTTGCTTATTTCTTATAGTACTTCCACACTGAAGTAACATGATGATATCAGAAACAGGAATAGCTTTTTATAATCAGAAGTATAAAAACTGAAGACCAGAACCTCCAATCAGTACAAACCCTATTACCTTGATTTTTTAAAGTGTCCATTAAAGTCTGAGTGATGTTTCTAAGGCAGGAAAATGGTAATCGTTCACTTGCCAAAATGCTTTCCAAAGCCTAGAAGAAAGATACTGAGCAATCAGAAGGCAATGATTTTGTTTTTTAAATTTTGTATTTATGCCGACACCTTCACTACCCCAAATTTCCAAGGGAAGCTTCATAGTTAAGATGTTTTAATAATGTTCATACCTGAGGAGGAGAGTGGCATCATATGTATTATGCAATCGATTTCATCTCATGCCCCTTATGGTGGAATGGCAACAAGTCCAGACCCAGAATTAAACAACTACAAAAAAACTGGTATTTAACAGAATAGCCAAGATGAAACAGGGACCATGATAAAGCTATTCACCAACAAGAAGAGTGTAAGTCTATACTCACAGTTATAAATGAAAAGCAGAGCTGTTACTGTTGTGTCAATAATGAAAGCTGACAACAACTTAATTACTGCTTAATGACTGCATTTGAGCACGGCTGGGTGAATATACAGGCCATGCAAGATATATATATGCTCCCTACCTCACGCCAAATTCCTCTTCCTGCCCCTCCCCCAGGAGATACTTAAGAGCCCTCACTACCAGTTCCAAAATCTCTGTATTTGCCTAAAGCAGCAATCATGAGAATCACCAATGGGTAGACACAGCAGTTAAAGTTCATACTTATCCTTCCATATTATTAGCCCATTAAACTGGCTTTTTATTAATGAGAGTAAATAATTTCAAAAGTAGGCTGAGAATGTAGCATGAGACAAAGACTGTAACACAACCACCTCCGTGTGTGTGTGTGTGTGTGTGTGTGTGTGTAAGAAATCGGCTCCGAGAGTGGCTCGAGAGCGTGGTCAAGTCCACGATGAGGCAACTATATGGTGGATATAAAGAAAGACTGAAAAAGGCAAATATCCAGCAAAATGTAACTGTTTATATTCTACCATTACACAAGCTAGCAGCTGGCTTTCCCATTTATTCACTCTTCCAAAGCTTGAACTGTTGTTTTTTCCTTTAGTGTTGCAAATAATACACAACTTCCACTATTAGCTTTTCCAGGATTTTTTATAAAAAAAAATTCAGTTTCACAAACGATTCAGTAGTATAATAATTTTTTAAAAGGTCAAGAAGACAGTTTGTAGTATCCTCAACTTGCCCTTTTGTTGTTCCATGATGTAAGAGAAGTAAGAAGATGGTATCAAAATGGGAAGGCAGGTTTGGGTTATAACCCTCCCTTTCTACTACAGGTTCTCTAAACTGCCTTTCTTGGATGCCCACCTTGTCCTAGGAATGTCATCTCTGACATTCTCATTCATAACTGAGACTCTGCTCTGAGAAAAATGAGAACCAATTAGCCCTGTGAGTGGAACGGAAAACTTGATTAAAAGTCACAGGGACGTGGGTACCTGGGTGGCTCAGTTAAGCATCTGACTCTTGATTTCAGCTCAGGTCACGATCTCAACGTTGTGAGATCGAGCCCCTTGTCAGGCTATGCACTGGGCAGGGAGCCTGCTTAAGATCTTCTCTCCCGCTCCCTCTGCCCCTCCTCACCCTCCTTCTCTTAAAAAAAAAAAAAAAGTCACAAGGACTTGCCTGCTCTTCAATAAAACAAAAGTATTTTTTAAAAATGACTGCCACCGTAAAATAAAAAGGGATAAAAAGAAATCCGTATTCCCTAAATTCTCCCACATATCTAGCATTATATTAGTTGTTGTGGATTATGAAATTGACGTATTTGCTGAGGTCCCTAATTGAAGGAGCTTAAAAGAGGTAAAAAGGAAAAAACCAACTAAAAGCAGAGTAGGAGTTCAGAGGTATCCATGGGGATTGAAATGTTGTGTAAGAATTTACAGAGATAGAACCTCAGCAGCATTATGAAGGGTTTGGAGAAGAGGGTGCGAGTAAAAGTAATCACAGTGAATTGTCCTATCAGAACCACAAACCTGGCAAAAGGCAACAAGTCTGATGAGACCGCAGGACGCTGCAGCTGTGGGAGCAACAGGCCCTCTTACGTGATACGAATGGGAATATAAATTACAAGTATTTTGAGAAGCAGTCTTTCATCAACTAGTACAGTTAGAAAAGCTCAATATGCTACGATTCCCCTCGTAGGTACAAACTCAAGAGAAGCTCTCGCATCTATCCTACGAACAAGGATAATCACAGTATCACTGTAAGAGCAAACACTGGCAACGACCTAAGTGTCTGGTGACAGGAGCAGAGTAAATCAAGTGTAGGGGTAGACACAGGACATGTCACTGTAGCTGCAGGGCTCAGAGGGGACACCTCAAAGAAACCTAGCTAAAGGAATGAAGTCACAGAAAGGAGACAGGACTCCAGTGATACAAAGTTTTGAAAGGCAGAAAATGCATCAGTGTTTTAATGGAGCCATACAGAAATAATGTAACTATAAAAAGCGAAAGAGAGAGAAACACAAAATTCTGAATGCTGGTTACCCTAGGAATGAGAGAAGGGGCTTGAGGAGGGACATGCAGGGCTCTTCAGAGCTCTTGGTAACATTCTATTTCCTAAGGTGGGTGGTCACACAGATGTGGTCATTGTTATTCTTTAGTCGGAGTATATGTTATGCATTGTGTGTGTGTGCGTGTGTGTGTGTGTGTGTGTCTATTTCAAAC
This sequence comes from Nasua narica, assembly GCA_028533885.1. Lineage (NCBI taxonomy): Eukaryota > Metazoa > Chordata > Mammalia > Carnivora > Procyonidae > Nasua > Nasua narica. The sequence continues at coordinate 4,122 of JAPYYJ010001291.1, read as the reverse complement.
ATGCACATGTGTGTATGGTAATGTTACTGAATTAAAAAAAAAAAAAAGGAAAGGAGAAAGAGAAACAACGGAACTTCCATATGCAAATATAAAAAGGATGCATGAATAAAAACCAGAAAAGAAGAGGTTAGCCTGTCATGTTTGGAGGGAAAAAGAAAAATAAAGACTCTCTTAAGAGAAATATGTCCTAGCTACTCAGCAGGGAAGTTCACACCTTATACATACTCACTTGTTTCTTGGTTGCAGGATACTTAATATCAAGAATTAGTTCCTTTATTTGTGTTTCAACCAAATCTACAAAGAGAAAATTAACCAAGGTAAATTTTTCACTTTTATTACAAGGTACACTTTATTCTGAAAGAAGAATGCACTTATTTGTAGCTATCAGTCAGTCTGAAGACCTTCTGGTTTCTCTCACAGTATTGTTTTATTGTTACAAATTTTAATATCTCCCAGAGGGCACGCCCCGTATTTACAGAGCAATTCCAATAAAAAATATACACGATTACTTGCGCCTCATCTTACTTCAAGGAGTTACAACAGTTCTCAAATGAACTGAAATATTTTTATTGCTGCATTTAGAATACGCTATTAATTTGGAAAATGACATAAGAGTATGCATTATTATTTTTGCTAAAGGACACGCACCGAGGTTGGGAGGTCTTGTTTTCAGCAGGGCGGCCAGCTTCTTCACTAGGTGCATGTCTTTGGCTCGTTCGCACTTCTTGTCGCTAAAACAATAAATACAACAAACTCTTACAGAATGTGAAATCGCTTTCCTTCTAAGTCTGACACACTCCAGCTCTTTTCCTTTATATTCTTCCTATTTAATTTTAAAGATATCTGTCTAGTGAGAAAAAAATACAACAAAATGGTAACTACATAACAAAGAGCAAAATAAGGGACGGAAAAGTTAGCAGAGGGACACTGGCTGAATCTTACCTCAGTGCTAAATGGAAAGGAACATTGACTGTCTTCACACTTCCAGCCACTGGATCAACAAGACAGATCTGGTAAGTCTGCGGCTGCCAACTCTGACTGGTAACATTATTTAAGCCCATTATTTTATAACCAGGATACAGAAGCCTGAGGAAATCGCAAACCAATATGGGAGAACATTAGACAGAAGTAGAAATGCCAAAAGTTCTTTTATTATAGCGAGGGACCCCTACATTATTATCAATTCAGGAGCACTAATAAGGGAAATAAACACTGATACCAAAAGCACAAGTAAAACGGATCCTGACTGGCAGAGTTCTGCCTTGATAAAACGTGCTAGAAAATGAAAGGACACTCAGGCCTGTGTCGCAATGGCAAACAAAGCTTTCACCTCACTTAACATCATCACCACAGGAATCCGAAGGAATCTCTCCTTTTGAGCCTCCACAGTGTAAGTAAGGGATGGGGATAAATGGCAGCACCCCAGGTAATTTTATTAAATTCAATAGTGTATCATGGCCTTTTCGGTAATATTTTTTGTTATTAAATACTTAATTCTTGATTATATAGCAGGCACTTGCAGGGAAAATCATAATGAAGAACACTGCAATTCTCAAACAACTTGCAACGTAATAAGTAGCTTTAAAAAAGATTTTAATAAAAGCATTCCTTTTTGAAACCAGGAAAATGCCAGGGCTTGCCGCTTACCTGCAGTGCTTTCCCACGTTGAAAGCTCCCACTCTAGGTCCCTGCTGTGTGCTCCACACTTCTAAGATTCCCCTTCTTGGTGCATAGATCACAAGGAACTGAGCTACTCGGCTTGGACCCTGAGTATTTCCAAAAGGGGAAAAATCTGCCTTTTCTGGCACTCTTTCATGGAGGTCCTCTACGATTTGGATCCAACCAATCTGTGCATCTCGATACCCTTGGAGACCAAGGAAAAGGGAAGCTAATTAGTTAAACTAAGTTCGATCATAGCCTTCTGAAGGGCTCTGGGATATTTTAGCGAGGGTTTAAGAAAAGCTACAAAAGTACATTATCTTTTTTGTACGACATATCTTAAACAGAAACGATAATAATAATAAATACTGAATCCATCACCAAGTCTTATTAAATCTTAGCATTTTGTTATATTTGCTTCTGATCACTTATTCTTAAAAAAAAAAAAAACAACAAAAAAAACCAGATATCACTACACCTTCATGAGTACCCTTCCCCAATCCCATTCTCACTACTCCTTCTCTTTAAAAAAATTCTCTCCCTTTAAAAAATCTAGGGGAGATTATCAGGTTTAGATTTTAAATAAAAGTCCAATTAAAATGTAAGAGAAAGATCAACTTGATTTCCTGCTTCTCACGTCCCTTGGTGCTATGCAGACAGGTTGCAAGGTGGCGGCAGAAAGCCCCAGCCCAGCAAGAGAGAGATGTAGCTGACACTGTCTTCCACCTCAGGGGGGCCCCCTCCACAGGCAACTGACCCTCTCTTCTGAGTATGGGGGAAAACTGCACCTGCTGCAGAAGGAAAAGCAACAATGCCAGCAACAAGATCACTATAGTGGATCTGGACCAGCTGATATACCTATGTCTTCTATATTCTGGAAGAGTCTTCTGGAGAACCACCCTTCATGTTCTTTCAGAAGACAAACACCAAGGAGAAATGATGTCCCTGCATCACTAAAACCTGTTTCTACAGACACTTAAACGTGTAACAGGTAAACATTGCAGGAATTCTCTGGCAAGAAGGTGACAGTGGTCTCAATCTGTCCAGAGTAACTTAATGTCCTCAAATCCATAATTCCTTACATTGCTCAGTACGGACCAGACTGCATCATAACTGGTTTCTAACCAGGAGTCCATCTGTGTTGACATGTTACTATTCCAGATGATTCCAAAATATGCATTCTCTCTTCTTCCTTGGTCAAAGAGATTTTATCTTTTTCAGGCTGACACTGTGCCTAATTGTTTACAAGTCTCCCTTATAGTTAGGTATGACTATGTGCCAAAGTCCTAGCTAATGCACTGCAGAAAAAGCTTGGCGGGAAATCATCTTCAAAGTGGACTGGCTCAGTTGATAGTTCTTCCTCTTCCTTTCTTCCTTCCTGGAATGCAGATATGAAGGCTAGAGCCCCAGCACCCATGTGAACCATGAAATAACTTTGAGTGGGGAAGCTCAAGAAGTACAGGAACTGGGTTCCTGAAGATGTCATGGGCATATCATATCAATCTTGAACATGAGTCTTTTATTAGCAGCTAACTATAACTCCTGACCAACAAGCTTAAGAAACTGACCCAAGCATATGGATATGGACGTCATGTCAGCAAAGATGGGTTTTGCCATCTTGAGTTTGAAAGACTTAGCATTCTAGATGTGAAGAGAACATCTGACTTAAACATGACCTTGTGAAGTGGAATGAATGTAACAGGGGCAAGAGACTGATTTCATGAATTTGACAATGATAGTGAGAAATGAAAAGTATACAAGCAAGAGATTAAAAATGCCTATAAGTTGATCCAACTTAAAGGGTAGATCCATTGGACTACGAGATCAAGTGCTATCGACATGAGTTCATGTTAAAAAAAATAAAGACAGCATAAACATAATAAATTAAGTATATTGTCCACCAGAAGCTAAAGGATGATAATACTGCTCAACTACTGGGGTAAAAAGCAAATTAACATTTTTTTCTGGATTTTTATAATGAAGCACCTTTCCACATGCGTATTGCAATTCCTCTAGCCACATCCAATAAAATTACTCTGCCAAAATCATCCGTTACTGCTGCCAGTGTGTTACATGGAGACAGACATATGCTTTCACCATGGCGTCTAGAATCTGGAAGTCCAAATCTGGTATTTAAAAGAAAATAAAAAGCTCAGATCAAAATCCAATCTAGAAAAAGATGACAGAATCATGAGCTGCATAAACAAAATAGGCCAAATCTGTTTTTATATAAAGAAATATAAACCCTGTATGGATTAAGTTATTAACTAATCACACCAGACATTTCGCAACACAAAGTGCCTAAGAAGTTTCTTCCATTATAAAATAAAACACCTAAATTTTATTTCATAGATTTTCTACATAGATATCCAATCTTAGATTTTTAGAGAATATCAAGTATAATTATCTTTTCTTGACTGTTATATCATAGTGAACAGTACTCCCAAAACCAATTACATTTTG
>JAPYYJ010001290.1:0-14385 GCA_028533885.1 Nasua narica | reverse complement strand
CTTTTTAGTATTACCTTCATCTGTTCAGTTAGTAACAAGCTATGCTGAAATAATCTGTCCTGCTCTGTATTCTTAAATGCCATCACCCCTCCAACTGCCAAGAAAACCTAATGGCTTTCAAGTTTCACATTTTATCCTCCAAAAATTAGTTTTGGAATGTCTCAGACTACATTCCCTCTTTGAATCCTTTGCCTACACTGAAGCCCAATCTTCTACTTCTTTAACCGGATTATAGTGTTATTTTGTGTGGAAGATAATGCTTCACTAAAGTTCTCTACTGTGCACAGAATGAAACTCGAAATCTGATTCTCTTAAAGTCTTACCACTTCGCTGAAATTGACGTGGCCTGGGTATAATTTCTGCCCATCTCCCCACAGTAGTATTACCAATGTCACATTAACAGAATTATAGCTGACAGACATTTTTCTGGATTTTTTCCTGTTTTTCATATTGTTATTGTTAATTTTTCTGTCCTACACTGTGATGCTCCGAGACACAGTATGTCAGTACCGTGTAACCTCCCAAAACGTCCTTTCTTTTATTCCAGTGATCACAATTCTTTTCTTTTTCAAGATCTCCTCTTATAATGGCTCCTTTATAACAGTCACATCGGTTAGGCACATAGAGGTGCCCTTTGCTCCTATACTATTATAGTTTTCACATGTTTTATCATCTCTTTCTGTGTATGCTTTCCTTAATAGACTGATCTCCTCAAGGGCAGAGACTAGGTCATTCATCTTTATATCCCAGCACTAATCATGTGGTTGATGATTTTTAGTAAGTGTGTGTTGAAGATTGCAAATAGGACGCAATAATATCAGATGTTGATCAGACAAAATGTACTTGGCCCGTTTCACCTTGAAGACTGTATCAGATAAAGTAAGGTCAGTAGAAATGGTACAAGTTGAAAAGTCAGCTGTTTTGAAAGAAACTGCACATGTGAGGCCAGTTTTTTACCTGCTAATAAACATTAGATGTTCTTAAATCTATAAACTTTTTCCTTCTTTGCATCATTTGTTTTCTAAGACATTTGAAAAAGTGTTTGGCCCTTGTTTAAAAAGGTATCAATAATTAAAAAAAAAAAAGTACCTGTAAGTTTTTTGATACTCAGAAAATGTGAGATGCAGCTTTTCAGACTTCTGCTTACTGGTATATCAAAGATGAGTTACTTCCTTGGAAAAACAGGTGTTAGCATAAACGTGACTCCTTCAGAAATGAGTACACACTCACCATCTCTGCCGTTGCTATATTTTTCAGATGATCAGGCCGGGCCGCCCGCGTTTTGTGCATCCTACCAAAATGAAGACCCCTCCAGTGCTTTGAAGAACAGTAGCAACCATGAGGAGCTTCGGCAGGAAGCCCAGGAACACTTCGCTCAGATAGGCTCGAGCATCCAGAAAAAGGCATTTAAAACAGTTGTACCTAACGGACAGAAGTGTAACCTTGATATTCCCTTTGAGTCTGTGCCTCATTTGAATGACTTTAACCAAAGAGTAAATGCCGATGCTGACTGTAATCAGCGTTGTGCCGAGCTGTACGCCCATCCGCTGCCCGCCGACACTGCCGTGGGCCTGGAGGTGGGGAAGAGCGCGCTGCTGCCCGACGCACCGCGTGAGCCTTCCTCACAGCCTGACCCGTCCGCTGTACCAGGAACGCCGTTTGTCTCCCTCGGGGCTGAGACTCACGCTGAAAACTTAATGCTCTCTGGGAAGAGTTCTCAGCTTTTATCCCAAAATATTCCATTACCCGGAAAGACATCTAAAACAAGTCAGTTTTGTGAAAGCTCTAACACCACAGTAAGACTTAAAACTAATCTCCCTGGTTCTAAGTCACCAGACCCTAGAGAAATGCACCAGAATCAAACTGAGAGTCATGGTGGATTGCCAGCTGCATCACAGTGTGCAGACTGCCAAGATAATCCCTCACTTCAAAGTAAAATACTCCCTGTGGCAGTTGAAAGTTCAGGTTTAAATGTATCCGAACAAGTAGACATGCGTCTTGATTCAGTGTCTTCAGTTAAACAGGCATCTGAGGAGTCATCGGCGCCTGAGTTAAATCATACAGAAAAACGTGAAACTCAGCCCTCCAAGTGTGAGAAAGTCGCTGTCCATTCACAAGAGCCTTCATCTTTAAAAGAAGGTGGAGATAGTATTTTTCTCACTCTAGGTGACGGTGGTAACTGTGGGGAAGTTGCACTCATTGCTCCAGAAGGTAATGCTGTGGAGGGGAAGCAGTCTCTTCCTTCAGAATCTGTGTGCTCTTCAGTGGGAGAGTCTCGCCCTGAGTCCCAAAATACTAGTGACAAACCTGCTGTGGACAACTCAGCAGACATAGATGCATCCAATATCGTCTCTCTCAAAATTATCATTAGTGACGATCCATTTGTCTCCTCAGATACTGAACTGAACAGCGCTGTTTCTAGTATCAGTGGGGAAAACTTGCCGACTATAATCCTGTCCTCTCCTGCCAAGTCTCCTGCCAAAAATGCAGAACTAGTTAAATGCCTTTCTTCAGAAGAAACTGCAGGTGCTGTCACACCTGCTGAAAGACTAGGGGATTCCGCGCCAGTGGAGCAGAGCCTTTTGGCCCTCAGGCCTGAGGACTCAGCCGGAAACGGCGCTCAGAATGAAGGCAGTGTCGCTTTTTCGTCCGGTGTCACACCGTGTGTGTCCAAGGATGGCGGATACATACAGTTGATGCCGGCTACGAGCACGACGTTTGGCAATTCAAATAACATTCTCATAGCTACCTGTGTGACTGATCCAACAGCCTTAGGAACAACTGTAAGTCAGTCTAATGTGGTGGTGTTGCCTGGAAATTCTGCCCCAGTGACTGCCCCGCCTCCCCTGCCCCAGTTACAGACGCCCCCGAGGTCCAACAGTGTGTTCACTGTCAACCAGACGGTGTCACCCAGCTTTTCACAAGGTAACTTTAAGGACACATTGAAGTTCATTTCTCTGGAATGGCATCTAATTTCTCTAACGTGTGTATTTATTGGTTAGGAAGAATTAAATCGTGGATAGGTAGTGTGAGAAAAGACTAAAATTTGTGATTATGTCCTCTTTTCTCTCCTGAATTAATTTAGTCATACCTTCTTTTAAATCTGATCTTAAGTTATAGAATTCATTGGTTTCAGTGATCTTTCAAGATAGAGCTGATGATACATTCATCTACCTTTCCTTACATATTGGTTCCCAAGCTCCTTTCCCCTTTTTTTTTAATATTTTAGGCATATAATAAAATCAATAAATGCACACAATTAACTAGTAAGCCTGATGGATCTGTCTGAAGTGCTGTTTAAAATAACGTAAAAGAGGAGCGCCTGGGTGGCTCAGTGGGTTAAGCCTCTGCCTTCGGCCCAGGTCATGATCTCAGGGTCCTGGGATCGAGCCCCGCATGGGGCTCTCTGCTCAGCAGGGAGCCTGCTTCCCCCTCTCTCTCTGCCTGCCGCTCTGCCTACTTGTGATCTCTCTCTCTGTCAAATAAATAAAATCTTAAAAAAAAAAATAACATAAAAGAGGGTTCAGAATGAATAGAGACTATGGGACTTCACCGGAAGCTCAGAGAAAAGAATTCATGGTTGGGGTGAAGGGAGGGAGTTGTCCAGCGTAGGTGTATATCTGAGAGAAATGGGTGAAGAGCTCCACCTGACAGGAGCAGTTAATGAACCTAAGAGTTTGATTTAGGGGACAAGGATAAACTAGGATAGCCACAGACTATAGTGTTGACTTCTAAGGACCATAAAAGCATGGTCTTTTCCCCTCTTAGTTTTGACTATTGATACACTTCTATGGACCCTTTTTGACCAGTACCACTGAGATGATAGGTTGGAGTTCTGAGCAGGTCTTGGGCCATTAACATTCAGTTGAGACCCTAATTTTGTGGTATGATTCAAACTTGAAACCTTCACCATCACTTTTCTAATCAATTTCACTATTGTATCTAGAAGAATCAACATAGAATTGTGAAGTCTAATGCTTAGAATATTCACCTTGACCAAATACAATAAGAGTACTTTAATATTCAGATTAACTTTTTCTTAATTTGTTAGCCTTGCTCTCGTTCCTAAAGTTTTTTAAGGACAATAGATTAGGGGCGCCTGGGTGGCTCAGTGGGTTAAAGCCTCTGCCTTTGGCTCAGGTCATGATCTCAGGGTCCTGGGATCAAGCCCCACATTGGGCTCTCTGCTCAGCGGGGTGCCTGCTTCTCTCTCTCTGCTTGCCTGCCTCTCTGCCTACTTGTGATCTCTCTCTCTCTGTCTAATAAATAAAATCTTTTAAAAAAAAGATTCTAAGGTAAAAGGATTATAATTTTAGAGAATTTATTTAAATAAACTAGTAGTTACTTTGAAGTCTTTTGTTTGAGAGAGAATCTTACTGAGAATTTTTTTTTTAAGGATCTGCCATCATAATTGCTTCTCCTGTCCAGCCCGTACTCCAAGGAATGGTGGGAATGATCCCTGTATCGGTGGTCGGACAGAATGGAAATACCTTTTCTGCTCCTCCTCAGCAGGTAAGATTTCTGAACTGAAAATGGTGCAGTGATGTTTTTCAAACATAGTATCATTCATGACTGCTTGTCTTCTAGCTCCTTCATATGCCTTTGGCAGCACCCGTATGCAGTAGAAGTATCCCTCAAATCCCTATCCCTCCAAAATCTCAGAAGACTCAGGGACTAAGGAATAAGCCTTCTACAGGTACATTTTTAAGTTCTTTAATGTCACTTTTATGTCTGTATACTCATTTGTTTACACCAGCACCACAGTATTTTCTTTTTGAATACCTGTTTAATTCCTAACAGGTGATTTCCAACCTTTGCTTAAAACTTTTTTTTTTTTTCTTTTTTTAAGTAAACTAAAAGTTGAATGGAGCAAAAAAGAGCTCAGAAAGACACCATGTACTTATGAGAACCTGTATGTGGTGGATATAGCATCAGAAGTCACAGAGGACAGGAAGGATCGTGGGTCGTTTAATAAATTTATTGGCTAGTATGTATTTATAGGAAAAAAATTAGATCCCTTCCTCATACCATACACAAAGGTGAACTCCCAAGATGATTAAAGACCTAAAAATGTAAAGCAATACAGTTAAACAGTAAAAGAAATGTAAGAGAATGTCTTAGTGACACAAGGATAAAAGGATTCCTTTAAGAAAAACACGATAATTTTTTATTATTTATTTTTTATGTGTTTATGTATCTTTATAATACATTTTATAATATAAATTATATATGAGTTATATATATAAGATGTAAATTATAAATGTATGTATAAATACAATTATATATTATAAATATTTATCATGTATGCATTTTTATGTATTTATTTATAAAAATACATAATTATAGTGGAAAAAGTTGATAGCGTGGCTGCTCCAAAATTAAAGGTTTCTGTTCAACAGAAGACACTATTTCAAAAGTAACGCCAGGTCTTCATTGGGAGGTTGTATCAGACTTACGTCTCCGACGTCTCCCTCTTCATGGATGACAAAATGCCCAGGTCATCACCTACCCACCACCCTAGCCCTCAGCATTCTTGGACACCTTCCATTTCTAAGTCTTGATCTTCATGTCAGCTAACCTCTCCTACAGCTTCACCTTTAATATTTGCCGCCTTACTAGCCCTGTGCAGTTTTTAAAGGCCACTAACTTGTTTTAAAATACTCTCATCCCAGGGCGCTTGGGTGGCTCAGTAGGTTAAAGCCTCTGCCTTCGGCTCAAGTCATGATCTCAGGGTCCTGGGATCGAGCCCCACATCGGGCTCTCTGCTTGGCAGGGAGCCTGCTTCCTCCTCTCTCTCTGCCTGCTTCTCTGCCTACTTGTGATCTCTCTGTCAAATAAATACAGTGTCTCGTACAGTGTCTCTCTTCAGCCAGTGAAGGCTCCTCTTTTCCCTGAACCTCCACTTCCCTCCCGGATTCCCTTTCTTCCCCATCCAAGCTAGACCCATGATCCACCACTTCAGCCACTCTTGCCAGGACTCTTAAACACCTTCATTTGCACATTCTTTGGTAGAATGTGCCTTCCAGCCCCAGATCTGTCCGAACATCGCTCTCTTTGTACCTGGGCTTTTCAGCATTGCTTTAGAAGTGGGGCTGTTCTCTACCACTTAAAAATGTCTCGCCCTCACTGCCACTTAGCAGCCATTTCAGATGTCTTCCCATCTCTTCCTCTTACCCATTCCTGCTTCAGACTGTTCTGAACTCCCACAGCTCTTCTCCTACCTACCCAGTCCCCACCCTCCTCACTCTAGGCCAGTGATCTTCTCTCCCACCTGAGCAGTAAATAGTAAAATCCATTTTCTCACATCGCTCCCGTTTGGTATGTACTTGTTCTACTTCCTCCCATTGCTGTCTTTTTTACAAGAATCATGCTCTCGTCCTTCCTACGGTTAATGCAGCCTGCCTGCATCTTCTGTCTTCTACGTAGCCTGTATTTGTCTGGTTTGGATCCTTCCATCTCTGTACAGTTCCTGGGGTTTGTCTCACCTGCCAGCCCTCCGTCCCCACCTTCTCCTGTCTCCTCCTTTCTTCATCCACATTATTGTCTTTTCTCATGTTTCCACTATAACTGTTGAAACTGAGATCATCAGTGGCTCTGGATGTTTTCCATCCTGACCGTACATCCCTCTGGCAGTTGACATATTGGTGGTTTCTGGACCCACCACTGAATTACTGCGCTCCTCCCTTCATGACTGTGACCAACTCCAGACCTTCCAATTCTACATGTCTCAGTCTCACTTCTTCCTCCTCAAAGACCTCCTCTGCCTGCTTTTCTCCCTCTTGGTTAATGTCCCTATTCAGTCCTCTTTGACCCTTCATAACTGTGTGAATGCCCACCTCTGTCTCCAAGGGCTTCATCATCTCTTACCTGGAATGTTTGCGGCTGCCTAAAAGAGAATTTCAGATGGGGCCCCTGGGTGGCGCAGTTGGTTGAGTGACTGCCTTTGGCTCAGGTCATGATCCTGGAGTCCCGGGATCGAGTCCCATATCGGGCTCCCAGCTCCATGGGGAGTCCGCTTCTCACTCTGACCTTCTCCCTTCTCATGTTCTCTCTCTCTTTCCTAATAAAATAAAATAAATAAAATCTTTAAAAAAAAAAAAGAGAATTTCAGATGGCAGTTTTCTTTCTTCTCTCGTCCATCTTCCACACCACTGCCAGAATTACTTTCTAAAGCATAAGTCTATTTATGCCTATTTAAAACTCTTGAGGGCACTCTCTGAAACTTTTTGCATAATGCACAAGGTTCTTCATAATCTCATCTGTGCCTTCCCCTTCAGCTTGCTATCTTGCTGCTCTCCCACATAAATTCCTAAGTCCCTGGAAATTAAAATAATACGGCTGTTAAAACTCCAGAGCTGGCACTCTGCCTGACTAGGCTTGCAGACATGATGGTCAAATGGGCACAGTTTCCCAGTAGGCATAAGATACTGCTTTCTTTAGCTTTCTGTCCCTAAGAAGTATACCTAAGTGCTATGTTAAACGTTGTAATTGATAAAGCGAGAGCCTGGATTAGTAATGTTTGCCTAAAGTTGAAGCAAGTCATTTGTTCCATAACTGTATTTCCTCTCCAAAATGGGTGAGTGACCATCTTGTCTTGTATATAAAATCAGAAGCTGCAGGGGCGCCTGGGCGGCTACGTCGGCTAAGCGTCTGCCTTCAGCTCAGGTCTTGATCCCAGGGTTGAGCCTTGAATCAGGCTCCCTGCTTAGCAGAGAGCCTGCTTCTCCTTCTCTGGCTCCCCCTGCTTGTGCTCTCTATCTCTCTGTTAAATAAAATCTTAAAAAATAACAATAATTAGGAGCTGCTGCTTAAACCCAGTAGGTGAGAGTGCTTCATTTGTACCTTAGCTGTCATTTAAGAATTTTTCTCACGATGTGCAATACTGTGGTCTGTTCCGTTTTTGTTCAGAGTAATGTACTCTTTCTCTCAGGAATGTTTTTCTTTTCTAACTATTTCATTTATAATTCCAGGAAAGCAGGTAAATAATTTGGTGGATTCATCTAGTCTTTTAGTTGGATGTCATGCACAAAGGTGAGCATAAAAGTAGTTTTCATCATAGATTCTTTGAATGCTCAGGTTTAAAACATACAGGATGTCTTTATGTTGCCAAAAATATTTATTTATGTATTCGCAGAACTGAAGTGTCTGACAAGAACATGGCCACAGATCTTGGGAAAAAATTGGAAGAAATCACAGTTCCCTTCTCACTGGAGAGTATAGTTCCAACTAGCAAGCCATTTGAAAGCCACAGACGTGTGCTCTGTTTCGATAGCACCACTTCTCCTGTGGCAAATCCACAGGGCACAAACCATAAGATTGCGTCCCAAAACAAAGAAAGGAATGACGTTCCATTTCCTAGTCTTGAGTCATCCATTGTGTCCTCCACCTTAAAACCCCCTTCTAATAATGCTCTCAAAAGGGAGAGAGAGAGGCCTCCTTTGCCTAAGATTTTATCTAAATCAGAAACTGCCAATAGCCGACATACCACCATGAAGGAAACTCAATCAGAAAAGAAAGTTTCACCCACAGAAAATATACTTGACTCTTTCCATAAAGCGACAGCTAATAAGGAGAATGAATTATGCAGCGATGTCGAAAGGCAGAAAAATCCAGAAACTTCAAAACTGTCTAATGGACAACAAAATGGGGGTTTACGGAATGAGAAAACCATAGCTTCACTGCAAGAACTAACCAAAAAACAAGGCACATCCTCGAATGGTAAAAATGTCATTTCAGTAGGGGCACCTGTGAAGGAGCCAAAACAAGAACAAACTAAATGTGCCAGTTCCCTGACGAACCCGCTGACCAAACCTACTGCAGATGTGTTGCCGGACGGCCAGTGGCCTGGCCCCATAACTAGGCTCCCCGATAGCTCTGATGGACCTGGGCCCCGGCCCCCTGGCTCAGGAGGAGGGGACAGACCTAAAGAAGAATCTAGAGATGGTATCAAGGTCCCCTCTAGTAGGCGTTTTGGTGAAGACAGTAGCGCAGCCAAGGTGATGGTCCCCCCTGTCACCCCAGACCTGCCAGCCTGCAGCCCTGCCAGCGAGACTGGCAGCGAGAACAGTGTCAGCATGGCCGCGCACACACTCATGATTCTCTCCAGAGCGGCCATCTCCAGGACCGCCTCGACGACTCCTCTCAAAGACAATACCCAGCAGTTCCGAGCATCTTCCCGGAGCACCACAAAAAAGCGGAAAATGGAGGAATTAGATGAACGTGAACGAACCTCTCGGGCTTCCAATAAAAGTCTTGCAAATTCATCACTCCCACTGAAAAAGAAGAAAATTAAGGCAAGTTTGAAAGTCTTAATTTCAAAACCACACCTTTGCCCTTCCTTCAGTGCTCACATTAGAGATCTCAGCATTTTTGGCTCAGCTACCTGACCGAACACTCTGGTCAAGATGGCTTTGAGTCTTGACTGACAAAATATATTCTGTAGCAGTGTGTCTCAGCCAGTGTGGTACTCAGAATTTGTCTAGGGGAAATGAAGCATTTGCAGAACAATTGCTAAGGCATTGCTTGATGAACCTCTTTCTTGGGGAAAGGAGGTTTTTGTTTCTGTCATGGTAGGACCCAAGTTTTTTGGCAGAATGACGTAAGGCATGAAAGATTGGGAAGCCACTACTGTGTGTGGAATTACCAAGTAAAAAACAACTTTGCAACTCCTGCCTCCTGGGGATTTTGTCACACGTCCTGCCAGCTCTCCCATTGGCTCTTAGAGACGTTAACATGTTGGGGCAGTGTAAAAGCTCAATTTACCTGTTTTTTTTCTTTGGACGTGGTTATCTGTAGGAAGGCAGTGCAGGGATAGCATTGAGAACCAAATCCCATTTTTCCTAAACCTGTTTAGCCAGTTAGTAAGTGAATTGAATAGAAAGGTGTTTAACATTTCTTATGGCAAGTCCAGTATCCGGGAAAGTTTCGTGGCTTTGATGCCGTGCGAGCCTGGGCTTGAACCCGCATCTCCTGCTTCCTGGTTCTGTGATTGTGGTTAAGCCCGGAGCCTCGGGGGCTCAGCTGGATTGCTTGACCTGAGGCTTCCACACACGTCTTACCTGTGGCTGGGAGGAGTAAAAGTAGGGCCCCTAGGACGCCCGGGGTGTGCTCAGTGTTGGGAACCGGAACAGTACCTGTTACTTGTGGTGAGGAAAGCTTCTGAGACTGACTGTGGTTCGGTGAGAATGACCACCCTCATAGAAAGCATGTGTCTTCTCTCAACATTCACACTCTGAATTTGTTTAATGTCTTTTGCCCTAAACTAATGTTAAAGTACCACTGAAGTATAATTTATTAACTTTGGACTTATAAAGTATATCGCTATTTCTCTGTATAATTAAAATTCCAAGCAAGTAAACATTTTGGCAAAATTGTAGTATAGGAAGAACCTGATATGAGGTTCTAAGTGAAAGTTTTTTGGCCTTGTTTGAGTTCAATATGTTAACTTAGGTTTATTTTTTCTTTTTTTTTTATTTCTTTTTCTTTTTTTTTCTCCCCCCTCCCCCCCCCTTTTTTTTTGACAGAAAAAGAAGCTACCCAGTTCATTTCCAGCTGGAATGGATGTGGACAAATTTTTGTTATCATTGCATTATGATGAGTAAACAGTCTGAACATAAAAGAACAGTAGCTGTTTAAAACTCGTATCCCTTAAACTATGAGTGTAGGGAATGAGATACAGACCTAAAAAGCATGACCTGCACTTTCCTTGTACTGAAATTTCACTTTATATCTGAATCATGCTGTTTCTGAAGCAGCTTCCTAGTTTGTAAATAGCTTTACCTGGTATATTTTTTATTTTGGAAAAAACATTTGCAGAAATGTAAGTAAAGCCAATCTGCAAAACTGTATAGCTCTGACAATTACGTATTGTAAATACTGTATAAATCTTGTTAAAATAGAGGTTAAATCAACCTAGTGTTCTTACATTGTGTTTTTTGACTTGTGATCCCTGAGCCTTTTCCATCTGGAGTAGTTTCTCACTTTGTGGGGGGGAAAATGATGTTTCTCCTTCTAAAATTGCCTTTAGTAACTGTCATACAGAACACCGAAAGACAGCCACAGAGTAGTACAAAAGTGGTGACAACCTCAGTTGGTGGTGGAGCAATCAGAAATGAACAATTTAGGTTTTTCCTGGAGTGAATATTACCCCTTCTTATAATTGCAGTAAAGATTATATTCCTGAAAGTTTACACTTTAACGTGTTTCTCCTGGTCGTTCTGGTCTCTTTGTTTTAAAGAGAATTTCGTAAAACATTTTTGAGTGTTCTGATCTTGGGTTTATAACTTTCAAGATCTTTTACAGAACTTGAAATGTTTAGACTGTTGAGCCATACAAAGTTTATGTAGTAGTTGAGATGTCTTGGTATGTATATACGTTTTCCCATGTACTGGGGATTTGGAGAATTTTGCACTAATTCTAGAACTTAGTACATAGTAGTGACCAGTGCACATTTAATTTAAATCTTGTATTCTATGTGAAAGCTTATGTGGAGGATTATCTTCTGGTATCCTTTTAGAAAGCCATGTCCATCATAAGATGTAAAAAGAGAAATCATAGTTTTATATTTGTTTCTCCTAAAATGGGCTGTGTTAAGTAACTATATCTGTACTTTGATATAGTGCACTGTCTCTATGCCCCCTAAGGTGTTACAAAGAGTTACTCTCAAAAAGTCCTGAAGGAGAGTGAAAGAGGTGCCTTCTCTGTATCAGACTCAAACACATCAGTCAAGCTGAAAAATTGATTTAAACCTTTAAATGAGAACAGAAATTATCATTAATACCTGACCGATTGTGCCTAGATTAAAGTATATTCTCTTAAGTGCTTTCTGTTTGGTTAAATAGGAGTATATCAAGGATTTTTTTCTACAGGTGTATATGTTGTTAAAGGGTCATTTCCCTCAGCCCTTTTTTTTTTTTTTTTTTTTTTTAATACTGGGCCTTTAAAAAACTAAATCCATCCTACTCCTATTTCTCAGTGTGGAAATCACGTCGTAATTACTGAACCTTACTGCAGAAATATGTCTTGTTAAAAATTTCTATGATATGGCGGAACTACATATCATACACGTACTGTTTATTTAACTCAACTTGATACTGTACTACAGTTAGGTTTGAATAAATATTTTCATTAACTGCAAAAGTTTGAATTACTTTATACTGGCAGTCATGTAGGTGCTTTCATTAAATTCCTTTGCAAGTCACTTTTTCAGAAGTTCACATAGTGTTGGAAACGAAGATTTCTTTCTCATTCAATTAATATGTATGAATAGGTGCTAAGTACTGAGAAGACAAACACAAATCAAGTAAGTTCCCTGTATTCAAGCTTCTTGGGCAGTAGTCAAGAGCCACTTGGTGTGCTCCGAAAACATCTTATATCCTTGCAGCTTTCGTGTATGTCCAAGAGCAAAATCATAATTCCCTTTTTACCAAAGTTCCCTCTACTGAATATCCTGGACATAATAGTAGTGTACACCTGGTAACCTATTTTAACATTCAGTTGGCTTTGGGGGCTGCATTTCAGGGTCCAAATAAATACACCATAAACTACTCGTGGCGACTTTTATAACCATATGTAAGGATCCACTCTTTATTTTGGACATTATTTAGTAGTTAATGCCCTCAACGTATATCAAATCTGGGAATTTTCATAATTAAATTTGATTATTTTAGCCCTGGATATTGTTAGAACCTTTTAGTAGTACATTGAAACATCCAGGAGTACTGAGCCAAAGGCTAGCTATCCTGACTCTTAAGGAGAGTAAGGTGGTAGCTTCAATAAGGACTCATTTCCAATCTTTGCTGTTACCTATTTAGCATTCATTACTTCTCAAGCCACCATCTTTTGGCCACAGGCTCAACTTACTGAAATTCTGTATCAAGTTTTGATTTTATTATTAGATGTTTTCTTTTAATAGACTTTTTTTTCTTTTTATAAAAAAATATTCACATTTGGCATAGTTTTTTCTCTTTTCTATGTACCTGAACTTAAACTGCAAATACAACTTCCTAATGCTTTTTTTCACTTCAAATAATACCAAGCATTTTCCACTTTTTATATATTATAAAAAAGAAAACCATATGACAACCGTTAAAGAGTCATTTTAATTTATGAATGAAAAAAAGGCTTAGGAAGTCTAAAAAAAAAAAAAACAAAAAACACAGATTTGTAACCAAATAGCTCCTTATGTTTTCAGCTCTTTCCTTAGGAGACCGTTTAGAGAATGGAATTACCAAATTAAAAACATAGCATCCATCTTTTTAAGGATCTCAATATGTTTTGCCAAATTCTTGCAGAAAATTTTTTTCAGTTTATATTCCTGCCAGCAAATTATCATTTCTGCCAAAACGTGTGTTCATCCTTAGCAGAGATACAGTGAAAGACGTCATCACTGGTTTCTGGGCTTTTATTTCTTAACTTCTTAAAGGGTTAGCTCCCAGCCCATATAAAAGTTGAGAATCTGGTGTGAAGTAAAGATCAGAGTATATTGTTTCCCTAAACATTTAACCACTTGACTTGGTATAACTGATTAAGGTTTCTCTCTTCACACATATCTACGTAAATGTCTCTCTTACTCTGTACTGACTCACAATTTCTTGTTCACAATTTTAAAAATTAAAAGGTTCCAACAACCAATTTTTCTCCCTAAGTTTAGCATCAGAATTACTTAATGGCAAAACCTGACCTGATGTGACATGAGGCTGCATGAGTCTTTCTCTCATTTGGTAGGAATACTCATTGTTTACTGCTAGAAAAGGAGTGATGTGCTTACTAAAATGTGCCGATTGAGATTCAACAGAGCGTATGGTACTTTTTAAAAATCCTCCATATTCTGAATCCTGAAACCCAGCTAACCACAACAATAGAAGATCAAAAATTTTGAACCTGTGTGAAGTTTATACATCTATACAGATACTGTGGTATGTAGATTATTTGGTTCCACTGATCATTATAGCTTTATGTCCAGTGTAACGATTCTTCCAAGTATTCATTCCTTCCATGCTTCCTGATTAACTTTTTAGAATCACCTGTTTTATTTCAAATTAAAATTCTTTTGGAATATTCATTGGAAGTACATTAACCCTATAAGTTAATTGATGCTGAAAGAAGCAAATGGTAAGGGCAATACGGTGAGTATCCATAGCTTTGTAGTTACCACTAACCTTATAAATTCCTCGCTACACTGGGGTCTTTTGTTGTTTCTTGTATTAAAGAACTCTACCATTGTTCTAACTGGTTATTGCTTTTGTAGTTAGTGTGAAATTTTTATGGGAGCATAACATAGAAAAAGTGCACCAACTATTAAGTTCACAGTTGAGTGAATTTTCTAAAAGTACACACATCCACTTAATTACCCAGATTGAGACTAGCTTACCAGGACCTTGGAAT
>JAPYYJ010000129.1:0-34871 GCA_028533885.1 Nasua narica | reverse complement strand
TCCTTCCCCATCCCATCTTGTTTCATTTCTCTTCCCCACCCCCCCCAACCCCCTGCCCTTGCAGTACTGGGTATTTACCCTCAAGATACAAATGTAGTGATCCAGAGGGTCACATGCTCCTGAATGTTTATAGCAGCAATGTCCACAATAGCCAAACTATGGAAAGAACCTAGATGTCCATCAACAGATGAATGGATAAAGAAGATGTGGTGTACATATACAATGGAATACTATGCAGCCATCAAGAGAAACAAAATCTTGCCATTTGCAACGACGTGGATGGAACTAGAGGGTATTACGCCAAGCGAAATAAGTCAGAGAAAGACAATTATCACATGATCGTTTCAATTCAAATTCTAAACTGTCCCCATGCTTAAAATACCTCCCAATACAGAGAATCTCTAAATTTCCAGAATCATTCTTCTCTCTTTTAAAACCTACTTTCTACTTGAAGATTTGCCTTAGTTTCCAGCCTGTCATCCGAGGAACCATTCCACTGTTTTATACAAACTAAGTGTAGAAACCATAGGTCCAAAAGTTTTTTCTATTTTTCCCATAAATTATCAAGTTTCCAAAAATATGTTGGTAAGCAAAAACCAAATGAAACAAGCATTTACAAAGTATGCTTTTTATGCTTAAAATATGTATGTATATATATTTGAAAGAATATCTTATGGGCATAACCGATATGTATTTACTGACCACTACCAAGGGTCACTCTTCTCAACACTAAAGATGAAGCAATAAGCAGAATGAAGAAATTCTTTAACAGAGTACTTGTCCTGATTTGTGTCAGAGAATGTCCCATGCTCACACTTCTCAAACCGATTCAGGATATGGAAAATGTAACACAGAAGTCAGAGGTAAAGGCAGCCCATCTTTCTACTCAAAGATGGATGGGAGCCAGGGATAATACTAAAGCACAGACATATGAGGAGCAAAATGCCAAATTTGTGATTACAAATATAAGCATGAAACTTCAAGCAGTTGTAAGCAGCTTTGAGCCGTGTCCACGGATAGTCCTCAGATTTAGCAAAACAAAGAATAATCTGTACTGGAAACTCAGAACTGGAGTTCAGGGCCTGCATTCTCAAGGTCTGCTCCTCAGGCACTCCTAACCAGAGCCTGTAGTATGCAATAAACTGAAGCAAAGGCACAGCCATTCTTGGATTCAGCAGCTCCCTAACAAGGGCTAAGCCTAAAGTGAACATCAGGCCTGGGTCAGTGTTTAAAAAAAGCACCAGGGCCAACAGTCCCTACTCCCTTACAGTCCGCCATGTAGCTGGTACACGTCCTCCTTCCACCTGGGAAAAGGAATGGGGCCTCAGCTTTTGGGCCTTGAGAGGCGCTTTTCTGACGTCTTTCCAAGACAGTGAGCCCTCTTGCATTTTAGCTACACTCGGTGAGGGTGCAGCCTGTGTCCCGCTCCCGCACTAGCTCTGAAAGCCATCCTCTGCACGCCCCCCGCCCCTCCCGGCGATGCCCTGTGACGTCACTGCGAGGCGCCGGGGAGCGGCGACTGTGAATACACCATGAGGACAGCTCTTGACAATGCTCGCATTCCCGGCTTCTGGTTGTCCCTTCAGGTCTTGTGGTCTTAGCTGTAAAAGGGGAATGGCGTGGGGGCATTTCTGATCTCACAGTTTGGACAACGGAAGAGGCGACAATTTCGACGGTGTGAGCAACCGACCGCCTTCAAATGGAGTTATTGGTAGAAATTCATTTGAAGTGAGTTGGAGGGCGGCGCTCGAGCTCCCGCGCGGGTGTCTGGTTCAGGTAACACGGTACCTGAAGAGATGCACCTATGTGCCCCGCTGTTGAAAGCTGAAGCCACTGAGGTATGTGACGTCAGCAGTGTGATTAATACCAGGGCAGATCTGGCAACCTCTAAGAACTGTTTTGTAGGAAAGATTCATTTGCCTCTTTGACTAAGCATTTGGTATTAAAAATAGGCAGATTTTGAGGTAGGATTTTCTTGTCTTCAGCATCAAATCAAATGGATGTATTGTGTGCATATACTGTAATGCTAAAATATGTCTTTGATTTTCATGTTCCACTAAATTGAGCTTTTCTGTTTCAGAGAAACAAAGGTTTTGTTTAGTTATGCTTGTCTTTCATCCCTTTAGAAAAAAAGAAGTTTAAAGTCGATATTAATTTGTTCACTAAGTGAACAGTACTTCACTGTGGGATCACAGCAGAGAACTGAGAACAACAGGTATCACTACGTTTCATGTCCCCACCACCCAAAGAGACATGCAAGCTTCCAGGGAAAGAGCAGGAATTGGAGACCACCTTGAAAGTGGTCTCAGGACACCACCTTGAAAGTAATTGACAGGGGCGCCTGAGTGGCTCAATGGGTTAAAGCCTCTGCCTTCAGCTCCTTGGACTGCCAGCCCCACCCCCTGCACACTACTCAACACAACATGTTGGTTTCCTTTGACCCAGCCCTTCATGGCCGGCGTTCAAGAAAAACAATCACAAGACATCAAAAGTGCAAAAAACACAGTTTGAAGAGACAGAGAGAGCCTTAGAACCAGACTCAGATGTGGCAGCATTGTTAGAATTATCAGACTGGGAATGTACAACAATAGTGATTAATATGCTAAGGCCTCTAATAGATAAACAATATCAAGAACAGATGGGCATTGTGAGCAGAGAGATGGAAATCCTAGGAGAGAACCAAAGAAAAATGCCAGGGATCAAAGTCACTAACAGAAATGAAGAATGCCTTGGATGGGCTCTATGGTGAGACACGGCTGAGAAGACAGTCTCTGATCTTGAGAATATAGGAATAAAAACCTTCCAAATGAAAAAAGCCATTGGAGAAAGGACTGAATAAACAGAACAGAATATCCAAGGCTGTGGAATAATATGCGTAGTACAAATACCAGAAGAGGAAGAAAGGGAGAAAAGAACTGAAGAAACATTTGAAATGATAGCAACTGAGAATCTTCCTGAATCAACGTCGGACACCAACCCCAGATCCAGGGAGCTCAGAGAACATCACCCAAGATAAATGCCAGAAAAACTACACCTCGATGTATCCTTTTCAGACTAGGAAATCAGAGATCAAAATAATCCTGAGAGAAGCCAGGAGTGAGCTGTGCTGATATCAGGGAGAAGAGTCCTTCATGGGCGGGGGGTGGGGGGCAGCACAGGAGCCACAGGGACACGGGACTGTCCTGCCGGCAGGACAGAGACCAGTGTGCCGGAGAGGCCGGAGAACGGCCTGGAGATGGACAACGCCATGACCGCTGAATGGACTTGGCTTCCCCTGAGTACAATGGGAGCACCTGCAAGATTGGGGACAGAGGACTGGCATGATCTGCCTTCTCTTCTGATCGTAGATATGTAAAAAGAAAAATTAGGTTCTATTATACAACACCAGTTTAAAAGGTACTTTAGAGTTTATATGAAGCTTGATGTCGTGCTTGGAGTCAGACCGGCTGCCCAGTCTGGGGGGATAATCCCTGTATGACTGTCCTCCCTTGGGTTCCCAGCCACATACTTGGGGTGCTCATGACCATGTTCAGGCTATTCACCTGGCTACAAATTTAGCATTTCCCACACATACCCTTGGGTTTGACAATTGGCTCTAATGACTGGCAGAACTCAGGAAAAGTGCTGTATTTAAAGATGACAAATTTAGCATAGCAAAAGCATGCAAATTAGAACCAGCCAAAGGAAATGGCAGGCATAGGGCAAAATCTGGGAGGGTTCCAAAAGCAAAAGTTCTGTCATCCTTGGCAATACATTACCCTCTCTGCATTGGAGTGTGATGATACTCAAAGTGCACCAGGTGGAGACACTCAACTTAGTGAGGTGCCAGAGTCTTGGCTGAAGCTTTGAAAAGCAGTGCTGGCTGGCTAAACCCTTGGCCACAGAGTTGAATCCAGTCTCTCACTGCCCCTCAGAGTCCAGGCTGACGTCTTCCTGCTAAGCCCAACTTGCTAGACATGCAGTTGGTCCCTCTGGCCATCTCGAGTCATCTGGTTTGTGCAGACAACCAGATGGGACTCCAGGTGCCCACCGTGACCAACAGAGACACTGGGGAAATCCCAAGGCTTTCAAGTCTCCCTCCCAGGAACCAGAGACAAAGGCCAGTCAAACTCTTGACTACATAGAGCAAGCACATATACACGTCATAAAATTGATAATCAAGAAGGTATTTTTACTCCATAACTCACGTCAATTTAATATAGAGTGGCCATTGATTCTTTGTACTCCCCCCCCCATTCTTTCTCTTTTAAAAAAAATTATTTATTTGAGAGAGTGAGAGAGAGAACACGAGCAAGAGCTAGGGCAGAGGAAGAGAGAGTCTCAAGCAGACTCCTTCCTTGGCGCAGAGCCTAATGTAGGGCTCGATCTCACAACCCCAAGATCTTGATCTGAACTGAACCCAAGAGTTAGGTGCTTAACCAAGTGTGCCACTCAGGCACCCCTGTCTCCCCCCATTCTTAGGATGAACAGTTTGTGATCTTCAACTTGTTTAGCACCAAAATATTTTTTATGGTTTTTTCTCTGTAGTTTTAATTTATGTACATTTTTCTTCTAAGGACTATTTTTTCATGTATATCCTTTTACATATGCTTCCATCTTACTTTTGTTCTTATTCTTTGGTTTCTTAATATTCAAGGCATGAACTGTCAGTGTATAAATTGCAATATCATACTTCTGTCATTTTGATTTTTTTTAAAAGATTTTATTTGTTTCTTTGTCAGAGAGAGAGGAAGAGAGCACAGCAAGCAGAGTGGCAGGCAGAGGCAGAGGGAGAAGCAGGCTCCGGGCTGAGCAAGGAGCCTGATGTAGGACTCGATCCCAGGACCCTGGGATCATGACCTGAGCCGAAGGCAGACGCTTGATGATTGAGCCACCCAGGTGCTCCAAATTAAATGTATTTTAACTAATACTATTACTATTGTTATTATTCATCTTTAAAGGGTTACATTTTAAACAGCATGCATCTTGAGAATATCATTGCTGGTTTTGGGGTGGGCAAAAACATACCCATCATCTAGAATAAGTCTTTCTCATCCTCTGGGTCTGTGGGTTTTCTGGCTGTTGTCATTTGAAACTAACGATAAGGAAAAGCTATCTGACACAAATGAAGCTATTATATTATAGAAATTTTTTAAAATGGAAGATTTTGAAGTAGGAGTTGAAAATACGTTTAAGATATCTGTTTTAATATATAATGTATTTATGTATGTGTATTTATATATGTTATATATGCATATATATGTAATATATATACATCATATATATGTAATATATAATGTATGATGTATTTACTAATATATGATGTATTTACTCTGCCATTCAACAGACTTTTGATTATGCTCCCTAAGTCTGGGCCCTTTGGAGATTTCATTTAAAAGAAATGAAATTTCTTTTTCATTTCTCTTGAAATGAAATTTCAAAATCAAAAATTCACATGTGTTCCTCAGCACGTGGGGCATTGCCCTCTCCTATGCTGATCTGAGATGAATTGGGGCCATATTAGGAAAAGGTGTTCTCGTGGTTTTTCCAAGATTGCTTCTCCTGGGGGGAGAGTGGACCACAGACTTGACATTGGCGATGGGTCAGCATGGTGCTAGTATGGTCGGAGCTCTCGGCTAGTTTTACAAAGTGCCTTACGACTCCTCTCTCTGCTCCTTAAGGAGCGGGGACATGTCATAACGTCCAGTGGTTTCCACAGCTCCCTCCGAAAGCAGGACAAAGCTGGGCTTTGTATTGGTTGTTTCCTGGTTTTTGTTTTTTGGAGTGAGTGAGTGTGTGTGTGTGTGTGTGTGTGTGTGTGTAGCTGCATGACCTCACATGAGGAGCACAGGCCTGCGAGCGCGGCTGGCTGGGAGAGCCACGGAAGAGTGTGCGTGTGCGCAGGAAGTGTCTGTGCCCACGGACAGTGTGACTGGGCCGGGGGTAAAATCAGCTAATCAACCGCTCATGGTTGGTATTTTCTCATTCAGGGAAAACCAGGGGCAGTTTTTGTATAACAACAAGGTAAGTCCACATGCATATTCCAAAGTTGTTTGTCCTAAACAGTAGTACTAATCACAGCCTGAGGTCTGCAGCATGTGTCTGTCCGGTCTTTTTGTCTCAAAATAGAAAACTCAGGTGGTTAAAGGGCTTCTAATTTACTTTCTGTTAGAAGGTAGGCTGCACCTGAAAATGAGACTTTGGACTTTCCAGGTTACATGGTGCAGAGCGAGTATCAGAAGAGCAGAGACTGGAAAAACTTAAACCCTGGGCATTCTCTGTATTTTCTGTATATTCCATCCTTTTAACTTTTCTTGATTATCTATTTCAAACCGAATATATCTTTTTAATTTGAAATTTTCTTTTTATCTTTTAATTGGATAACTAAATTAATGTATATGTAAATACATCATCGTAATAAATATTCATCCTTGGGGCACCTGGGTGGCTCTGTTGGTTAAGCAACTGCCTTCAGCTCAGGTCATGATCCTGGAGTCCTGGGATGGAGTCCCGCATCGGGCTCCCTGCTCAGTGGGGAGTCTGTTTCTCCCTCTGACCTCTCCCATCTCATGCTCCCTCTCTCATTCTCTCTCTCTCTCTCAAATAAATAAATAATATCTTAAAAAATAAATAAATATTCATCCTTGTCTTTTTTTTTTAAGATTTTTTTATTTTTTACTAGAGAGAGAGAGACTGAGAATGAGATAGGAGAAGGTCAGAGAGAGAAGCAGACTTCCCGCAGAGCCGGGAGTCCGATATGGGACTCGATCCCGGGACTCCGGGATCATGACCCGAGCTGAAGGCAGTCGCTCAACCAACTGAGCCACCCAGGCGCCCCAATCCTTGTCTTTTTTTAACTTATTTTTAGATTGAATGATTTTATGATTTCATTTTTTTCTTCTGTAATATCTTGGAAGTTGCATATGTTTTCAAATATAGTCCCAGTGATTAAAATAGGTGTT
Organism: Nasua narica; assembly: GCA_028533885.1. NCBI lineage: Eukaryota > Metazoa > Chordata > Mammalia > Carnivora > Procyonidae > Nasua > Nasua narica. The sequence continues at coordinate 27,930 of JAPYYJ010000129.1, read as the reverse complement.
TCCATAGAAATTCTTGGTTTCTCAAAGACTGTTATTTATCATTTTACTTCCTTCTTGAACATTTCAAGGATCTCTTATCATTTTAACTTTATTTACCTCTAGCATTTCTTACAATGTAGGTCTGCTGGAGAAATGTTCTCAACTTTTGTCTCACTGAAAATATCTCCATTTCACTTCCATTTTTGAAGTACACAGTCACTGGATATAAAATCTAACTGAAAGGTTTTTTTCTCTCCCTCACCACGTTAAGAATATCACATTCTGAGTCTTGGCATTGGTTGTGTCTGATGAACAATTAGCTATAATTTCTTTTAAAAAAATCTCTACACAAAATGTTTATTTTTTTAAAGATTTTATTTATTTATTTGACAGAGAGAGAGGGATCACAAGCAGGCAAAGAGGGAGGCAGAGAGAGAGGGGGAAGCAGACTCCCTGCCAATTGCAGCTGCCTTGAGTTTTGGGAATGCTCTCATGGCTGGGGAACATCTCCAGCAGTGTTCAGTCCACCTGCAGCCTTGGGAAGGAGTGCCTGGTGTGTCTCTCAGCCATCCTGTCCTGCTCTGAGCTGTGGGCGCAAAACCCTCTGCTCATGGGGATGGCCCACTCATTGGCTGGAGCTGGTTACTCTAACCTACTGCACTAGCACACACAGGCCTTGTATTATCATTAAAAATTCATCTGGCTTCTCTTGATCCCCACCCACGGAAGATTTCCTTGTGCTGATTCTTTGGGGCTGATAGCAATGGTGAGTCGCTAATTTTTTAGTCAGAGTCATCTTTCTGGAATTTCCTTTCTTTTCATTTCTTTTTTTAAGATTTTATTTTTTAAGATCTCACAGAGAGAGAGATTACAAGTAGGCAGAGAGGCAGGCAGAAAGAGAGGGGGAAGCAGGCTCTCTGCTGAGCAAAGAAGCCAATGCAGGGCTCGATCCAAGGACCCTGTTATCATGACCTGAGCTGAAGGCAGTGGCTTTAACCCACTGAGCCACCCCGGAACCCCAAGATAGGCTGCTTCTGAGGGAGATTTTTGCTGTTACTTTCTCTCTCTTGCTCTCCCTCCCCCTTCCCTCTACACACTTGGTTTGTCAGAGTTTCACCACTTACCCGCTGGTATTGTCAAGCTCCAGCTTAGGTGACATTCTGCATATCTGCCCAAGTTGATATTAGAGATACTGTAGATCTCGTCACAAAGCTAGTAGGTGACGTCACTTATTCTTGCTCACAAGACTGTGTTTTTGTCCTGTGTAGGTTTTTTGTTTTTATCTAAATCTTTATCTTCTGCGGGAGTTGACTTCAGGCTCCTTTGAGGAGCCGGGATCCTCAGCTCAGGTGCTGGATTCTGATGATGAGCCTGACTGATCCTGTGTCAATGGCCATCCTTTATTCCAGTGACCCCAAGATGCCAGCTGCCTTAGCTTCACCCCAGACAATGAGCCCCTCAGATCTACCTCCTCTGCCCCGCCCATCTCGTACTGGTTTCTGGATCTGGTCCATTTCTGGTTGTCTCTGAACCCACCTTTGCCCTTCCTTTCCCCCTCCTTATTAATATTCTTTTGTTTTATATATATATTATATATATATGTACAAATATATGTATGTATATATATATATATTAAAGTAAAATCTTAAAATATATTAAGATTTTACCTTTTAAAGTAATCTCTATACCCAATATGAGGCTTAAACTCACAACTTGGAGATCAAGAGTCATATATTCTACTGACTGAACCAGTCAGTTGCCCTGTTTTTATTACTAATTTACTGTTATTATTTCTCTGTTACTCTTGCCTTGGAAGATCTCACTGTTCTCTTTGGATCTTGGATATTTGCTGATGATCTCATCACTGGTATGGAAGCCCTATAGTTGAGTACTACAGATGTGCTCTTTGGCTCTATTATCAAATTTGAACCTAGCATATTTTCTGTTTAAATCAATGAAAAAGATCTCTTGATGCTATACTATTTCCTTCTCAGATGATGGCAGAATTTTGAAAGAGATTAGAACTCTCAATTTTTATTTTCAGTTATGTTGAAATGTCTTGTATTGATTTTTTTGGGGGGGGTTCAGCAGTGGCTTTACTCTTGTCTTAGTGAAAGTGTTGTGTCAAAAATATGGAACGCTTCACGAATTTGCGTGTTATCCTTGCGCGGGGGCCATGCTAATCTTCTCTGTATCATTCCAATTTTAGTATATGTGCTGCCGAAGCGAGCACTGTATTGATTTTTTTAACTGTTATTCTTTGAACATTGTATTGCCTAAAGTCTTTTGTAAAGGAATAATGAAGATCTTTGTACATACAAAAAGCCTACTCTCTTAAACACATTCATTTCCAGAATGGGCTAAATGCAATTTGCTGGTCCTAACAGTAAAGCAGCCAATGCTTTTGAAAAAAAAAAATAATAAAAAAAAAATTCTTGGGCCCCTGGGTGGTGCAGTTGGTTGAGCGACTGCCTTCGGCTCAGGTCATGATCCCGGAGTCCCAGGATCGAGTCCCACATCGGGCTCCCAGCTCCATGGGGAGTCTGCTTCTCACTCTGACCTTCTCCCTTCTCATGCTCTCTCTCACTCTCTCTTTCCTAATAAATAAATAAATAAAATCTTTAAAAAAAAAAAATTCTTTCCTTTGTAGACACCACTTTTTAGCTTGAGAAAAATAGCCAGTCATTTTATTCCCCCTGCCTCACGCACGTTGGTTGTAGTCCTTTCCTCCTTTGTGCCCATGCACAAATTTCAAAAGGTGAGCTAGTAGTGCTCACCTTTAAAGTACTAAAGCTAGTACTTTAATACCTTGAAGAGGTGACTTGACCACCGTCCAGGACACTAATGACACATCTGTGGTGTGTGACGAGGTGTTTGCTCTTTGAATGTTATTTGTGGAGGCCTCGGAGGACCTTCCAGGAGCATCCGTGTATTGTCTCAGTGGCCCTGTGTCAGTACGCTGGTGGGAGCACAGCTCACCACTGGCCAGGTCTCCATTCCAGCTGCGGGGGAGCTCGGTCTCAGCAGAGTCCCATTAAGGTGCTCGCAGACAAGCATCCCTTCCTGTAGGCTCTCAGTGGGATCCGCTTCCTGACTTCTCCCGCTTCTAGAGGTGACTCACTTCCTTGGCTCATGGCCCCTTTTCTCCCACCTTTAAAGCCAGCAACATTGCATCTCTCTGGTTCTGCTCCATCATCACATCTCTCTGACTCTCTGTTTTGATTTCTTTTTCTACACTTAAGGACCCATGTGATTACACTGGATGTCATCATCCCAAATAATCCCATATCCACATGATTCAAGATCATCTCCCTATTTCAAGGTAAACTGATCAGCCATTTGACTCTCTCTTTGCTAGTCCTCTGCCTGTTGGATTTTCAGATGCCTTCTGTTGGGCATTGTCACCTTTGGGGGCTGTTACTCTGCCTACCACACTCAGTAGAATGGTTTTAATGACATAAGAGATAAAACACCGAGAGTGTGCCACGTTCACTGCGCTGAGTCTCTTCTCTGCATCCCCCAGGAAGCAGCCTGAAGCAGCAGGTGCTCTGATTGTCTCCACTTCGCAGATGGAGGGTGTGACCCGGAGGAGCCTGAGGGCCCAGAGTCACACCCCTGTGGGGCTAGAAATAGCAGTCTTAACACTTTGCGCTGCTGGTTCTCAGCTTTTCTTAGTGGATACCGTCCTGCTGCCCTTCCTCTGAGAGCTCTTCCCACGCATGCAGAGTGGTGCTCTGCCTTTGGGGCCATCCCTTTACAATGTGGCTTTGTGTGACTCATCATTTGAATGATGAGTCGCTGTTGGCTCATACTGGCCCCATTGGATGTTCCCTCTGAGCTCTTGGAATTGCGATGGGGGATTCTAATGAGTTGATCAGAGGGACTGTAGTGAGGAGACTTGAGTGTCTCCTTCCCCACTTGCTCTGGGTTCTGAGATAGGCCCTCTGAGCCTTTCAGTATATTTTGTAGCCATCAAGTATGTTCTTGCCGCATAAGCCAGTTTGCATGGGTCTCTGTATCTTGAAATCAAGAGAGATTTGAATTAAGATTCTTAGTATATTATATTACTCTTTTGTTCCCAACTTCTTTCTTAAGATAATTATCAACTTAGCCTTGTAGATAATGTGGGTAACACTGGGCTTCCTACACACGAGGAACTTAAATGCTGAAATGAGCCATACCAGTATGGCGATGACAATGCTTTAATCATTTTATTTCAAAATCGACTTCACCTTAACAGCATGAGATATTCCAATATTATTACCGCTTATTCAATGACATTATAAAACAGATATTCAAGGAGTTTGAAGGAAGTTTCAAGGGAGATTATTCCTATTTAATCCTATCTAGTTTGTTTTTTCAAAATCAAGTAAGAAAATGTATTTTCCCCCCTTCTCTCCCTTTACACTCTTGGAAAGGTAGAAGAGTTTTGTTCCTACTACCCAATAGATTGGATAAGGTGTCCTTTGTCAGAATACTAAAATTATCCACATAGGCTAGTGGTTCTCAGCCAGGAGCAATTTGAGAATTTTGAGTGCATGGTCATTTAGGCTTTTTATAGTCCCGACATTCCATGAGACCCACCGTTTTCTATCCTAGAAATCATACATAGAGTTTGCCTTTGAAGATGACAGAACTTCCCATGCATTTTAATGATCACTGAAAGAACTCAACCCAAATGATGGAAATGATCATTTTTTTTCCTCAGAAAATCTGGGCTTTTGTAATAGCGTATACTAAACATTGAGCATAACAGATGTTTCTGCAAAATAGTTTCTTGCATGAACTCAAGACACATGGATTTCTTCAGCTCCTAAAAAGGTATGAGGGGAAGATGAAAATGCCTGTTACAATTAGATACCAAGGTAAAATTCATTTTAAAGCAGTTTCTCCGTTTTTGAAAATGTCTACCAATTGTACTGCCATGGAGAAACCACAGAAGCACTAGGAGCAAACGACAGGCATGAATAGCATTCTTTATTTTCATTAAGAAACAGCCACATGTTTATAAAAACCTTCTTTGCATTTCATCTGGAACAAGGGGCTTTTGGAAATGATTCCTGCAAACACAGCTTTTCACATTTTTTTTACTGCTGTCTTGGCAGCTAATGGGCTAGTAACACTGAATGCGTTTCTTAAAATCCGGGAGGTCCTCACAAGGATCTGCCAAAGGATTGTCCTGAGGCTTCACACAGTAGGGCACTGACAGAGACGCCACCTCACGGTGATAAGGACACACACGTGGGTTTCCTGCTGGCTGGCTGATCGGAGGAAAACAATGCCCCTCTCTGGAAAAACCCATTATCAACCACTCCATTGGCCATTTAGAGATCATTTGACAGGTGCTTTAAAATCAGCCAAAATGAAAAAGATCAAATGGCAAACTTCATGTCCTGTTTTTTCCATGCTGAAATTGCTCATTGTGAGATGAATAAGCCTAGGCTGTTTTTCCCTTTTTGTAAGATTTTACTCTTGCATATGGCAGTATGTTGCAGAGTAGGACACTATTAGTTTTTGCCAAATAAGTTATTTGTGATGCTTAGAGTTAAGAGGAGGAGTACCTGACTCTATTACTTTATCATCAGCCATGAATCTTGGAGGCCCAACGGGGAGGCTTATGAACATGTCGACATGAGCCGGCCCTAAAGAACATAGGAATTCCCTCTCAGAACCAGGGAACGGCACTGACTCCTGTGGGAGCGGATGGTCACACGCCTTCTGAAGTCTCGTGTCCCCTGAGGCTCACAACATCCCAGTGTCCTTGGAGTATGTCGGCAGATGAGGAAACTGGATGGACATCAGGTACATAGCTACTAGGATTTCTGTTTCACTGGGTCCAACTCATTAGCTAACTCATGAAAATGTTTTCCTTTCCTGTTGGCAAGATGAACATTTGAATATCACACCCGTGTTTTTGGAGGCTGCCTCAGAGACTTCATAGATCCCCAAATTGGCAGAATATTCCAAAGTGCCTTGAAAGGTATTTCTGTACTTTTGCTTCCAGAATAAAAATTTTAGTTTGGCGAGCCTAATGTCACATTGATCAAAATCTTATTATCTCCCTGAATCCTTGAAAGGGCTGGATGTTTTCAAAATTCTGCCCTTCGTGGATTAATCCTCAATGTCTTTCTGGAGGAACCTTCCAAATAGGTCCATACTAGGCTTCCACTCCTTTCCACTGGATGGATTTTCAGCAACTCACTGGACCCTTTTTAAATTTTCTAAGTTTTTATTTAACAGAAATGAGCCTAGGAAGACCATGCCAGTTGGGTACCCATCCACCTCAATTTCCCAAGTGACAATCCTGCGGATGATCTCCGTGAATCTTTTCATGAATACTTAGAAACTGCTGAGCAGAAACCTGCAGAAGTCAATTTAAATTTTAACTCCTCTCTTTTTTTATTATTTGAAAAAATTGATTCTATCCTATATGCATTGACTGGGCTTTTGTGAAAACCAGCTATGAACTAATCATCCAAACTGACAGTGAGACAAAATGGACTTGTCACTTAAAATTGAAGTCCATTTCTCGTGCCTGTATGTGCATGGGGACTCATTAGAAATATCATTCCTTTCCAAAGCTCAAGAAAATTTCCTATGGAAATCTTACCACTAATTTTCATTTCCTGGGAAGCTTTTGTTTCTTTTTCCAACCACCTCTTTGCTCTTCCTGAGTCGAGCATACAGTTTGGGAATGTGCTTTGCAAATCTGCTCCCTAAAAGGATTAGGGGATCTTTTGCCACGTGATTTGTGTGGTTTTCTGTTTCCCCTATGGTTGGGGGGAGGAAATACAAGGAGGAGGGATTCTGGCAACACTGCTTCTGTTAGTGCTCTTGTCCAGTGTAGGTCTGTAGGTCCATGTAGCTTAAGGAGACGTTCACCCCTTTGTGCAAATCTCACTTGTGTTGCATTGAGTTTGTCCACAGAGATGGAGAGTTTCACGAGGGAGGTGGCCCACTTGACTGGAGGCCCTGGGGTCAGCTAAGGGGAGGACCAGAGCATCTTCCAGTTCAACTTCCATGGCCTGTGTTCTAGCTCCCCCTTGTGGCAGAGGGTTCCATTGGCCCCAAAGAAGTCTGGGCTTGGGAGTAGGAGCCCGAGTAGATTGCGAGGGGAAGGAAGGTCTTAGGGAAGAGATCAGTGGCTTTGGAGGGAAAAGAGGAGGGCAGGAGTGCCCAGAGGAACAGGATCTCTGCAGTGGTGTTCTGCCTTCTGGGTTCTAGCTCATTGAAGAGGTCTTAGCCCATTCCTCAGTATGGGTTCTCTGCACTGACCAGCACCCTTATGATTAATATACTCTCTGCTTGGGCTCATTTAAGAGCAATGCCCATTATTTTCAGGAAAACAATATATAATAAAAAGATATCTTATATAACATAGTACCTATCTCATTTTTGAAGTCAGTAGAATAACTTAATGGAATAGGAACTGCTTGATAGCAACATCCAATATTTTATTTCTGGAGAAAGCCTTTGAATCTACCAAAGCTCTCATTAGATTGTCTCCTTTATCCTCATAAAATTTGGAGCAAATACCTCAACTCTAGATAAATCTGCTAAAATATTGCTTCTTCAGGAAGATCTGTGAGTTTGCTTTATCCATTTGTCTTTGATAGAGGATGTGGTCTTCTCTGCTGCTATTGGAAATGTAAGTTCTATTTTGCTGACTATGATAGAAAGGAATACATTCAGACATAGAGAATACAGTCTAAATAATTTGCAAACCAATGTATTTTATAATACACTCCTCGGTGTCTCTTCTAGTTGTAATTCAAGAGAGGTCTGACCTCACCCTTTGTGGCATAGCTGTATGGAATGAATTCATGTTTTTAAGCCTTACCATTTTAACAGTAGAAGAAATTCTTAGATCTCATTGCAAGATACATTATTTTCCTGGAATAGCAATAGTAGCAAATACATTTTTATGACCCGTGATGGAAATTAGTGTTCACAATTTTAGAAAAGAGAGAATTTGTCCAGGTAGCCCACTTTCCACTTAAAACTCAGTTATGTGAAGTCACATACCCCAAACCTGCATATGTTATATGGTGCTTCTGTGGAGAAAATAAAGCTCAGGTGCTGGGTTTTGGGTTAGTCACCATCCCTCTCATAAGCATAGAGAAAACGATGCCATCAGAATCAGAGACCTACAAGAAAAACTGTATTAATGGCCATTTTATCAAGAACTATATCTCACAAAAATGCTGTTTCTGCCTTTCATCATAGTAAAATATTCAGTCTAGCAACTGATAACTGTGATCTCTCTGTCAAATAAATAAATAAAATCTTAAAAAAAAAATTAAAAAGCATGTGATCACATGGATCACATACAGTCTCCCAATGTGAAGTCGCTCCCTTGTGGTGCAATGAAGAAACAACTCAGCTTGCTTCAAAGCATTTCCTTTTTTTTTTTTCCTGGTGATTAAGGAATTTGTGTGGCACCATCTATTTGCTGTGCTTCAATAGATCTTATGACAAGTTGTAATTTTAAAATCCCATGGAAGTATTTACATTTGAAGCCAAACTGAATGAAACACAACTTGTTTTTAAGAATTGATCCTAGCAACTCTTCTACCAAGCTGGTCTTGGGATGAAACAAACGGTTCCCATCCAATGGAGTTTGGCATTTCTCAGCTGTTGCTTCTGATGAAAAACTGCTGAGAGTTTGAGACAATAAATATTCACTTACTCAAAGGATGATAAATGTTCTGGATACTAGCACTTTTCCGTCAGTGTTCCTCCTCAAAGATTTGGTATTTCTATTTTTCCTCCGCTACTCTCAAAGTCCTCAATTTGGTGCTTTTAGCCACAACAACAGCACAAAGGCCAAGGGTATAATGGGTATAGATATGTAGTCTTTTTTAGCAGATCTTACTCCATTGAAGTCCTCAAGGAAGGATTGGAAAGGTAATGATTTAAGTTTCTGCAATATAGGGTTTATAATATTCTCTATTTGTGTGACTGAATATAAATAAACATTGAATTGGATGGTGGTATTTTCCAAACAAGACTGCTAAGAGAAGTCCACGTTATTCAAGGAACAAATTATAATTGACTCTTTAGTCAATCCTAACAAACGTTGAATTGCAATGCACTCACCCAAAATCTGTTATTAAGTCTCATGTGAATATATTTTATCACAAAGTAACCTTTTTCAAAATTTGATACATATCTATTTAAAATAATTGCACGTGATTAAATGCCATGCTATCAGAACTAGATTGCTAATGTATTACAGCTGAATTAGGTATCAATCAAGTTTGGCAACTGTTATTAATGATTAAGTTTTGGGGCGCCTGGGTGACTCGGTGGGTAAAAGCCTCTGCCTTTGGCTCAGGTCATGATCTCAGGGTCCTGGGATCAAGCCCTGCATCGGGCTCTCTGCTCAGCAGGGAGCCTGCTTCTCCCTCTCTCTCTGCCTTTCTCTCTGCCTACTTGTGATCTCTCTCTCTTTCTTTCTCTCTCTGTCAAATAAATAAATAAATAAATAAATAAATAAATAAATAAATAAATAAAATCTTTAAAAAAATGATTACGTTTCAAAACTAAATGTAACTCACTATATCCAATAAAATGAAACACAGTATCCTCTTAAACCATACTCATGTCTGGTTTAAGACTAACCAAGGGAAAATTCAAACAAATTCTGTTTCTATTCATTGGTATGCCACTATGATTTCTGATTGGTAGTGCCATTTCAATTTGTCCAACATAAACAAAGGGTATGAACAATATAAGGAGGAAGAAATAGCCAGTATGAGCAAAAACCTAGATAAATTTTGCTTATAACAATTCCCTTTTCTTATTGTATTCAATAGAACATAAACTCCTCAGAGACAGAGACTATTGGTTGTTCAACCTTGAACAGCATCTGGCATATATTGATGTTTGAAGAAGCTTAGAGAAATGAAAGTCCATTTAGCAAACTTATAATTATTCCCCCTTTTGCAAAGGTGTTAAATAAAGGTGTTAAAATAGCGTGTATGTTGAATTCCTGAATAACTACCACTATGTTCTAAACCTAAATGTTTGTATTGTATATAGATTAGGAGTCTTCTAAAACATCAAAAACCTTCCATAGATAAAAACAGTAAGTATTATCACTAATAATAATAACTAGAAATAATTTAGAACACTAAAATATGTTATCTATGAATTGGGATTTAATTCTCCGGTCAAGGCAGAGTGGTAAAATTTGGACTCTACAAACTGGCAAATTATGGTCAGTGTACTCATTTTTTTTTAATGTACTCATTTTTATTTCTCAGTCAAAAATTTTATATGCTAGACAGTTTAATGATCCTCTTATTCTAACGTGAATTAATCATCAGCAAATTGGCACATTTTAGGTTTATGGTTTAGTTTCTAAATCAGCCATAGTGTGGGTCAATTAATTTCAGTTGGGATTCAATTAAATCTTCATGAATCCAGAAATTCTCTATCAGATTTATAACTAAAGTGTCTACAAACATATCCCAATGTTCCCTTTGAGTGACTAGGAACTAGGGAATGGACTTAGGTCTAACATAATCATTCATTACTTCAAAATGATTGCATAACATTCTATGCTTGGTCTCCCTGGGAACAGTAATTTGTTTGCTGCCACCGCTGCTGCTGCTGCTGCTGAACAGTCTATATTTCAGAACAGTATTCTGATTTCCTTTATGTCTAAGTCTTATCTAGGGTTTGGGTTTGAACAGGAGAGAGGGAGAGAGGGCCACATTTTCTTCGACGTGGTGGAGAAGGAGAAGACAGGTGCGGGCCTGTGCATATTCTTTCCTGTTGTTGGATGAGCAGAGGCTTGGGATTCAGCTGTTGCTGGAAGCAGTCTAATTTCTCCATAAACAATCAGGTAAAATATCAGATAAACTGAGGGCAAGTAAAGGTTAGAAGAACACGGAGAAGATTGGCTCTAGATGCTGGAGTTTGCAAAGCAATGATTTCATCAGAGGCACGTGAAGGTCAAAGATTTCCAGAAACCATGTTTCAGGATGACTTGGTATGGACATCATTCCAAAGCCAAGGTGCTCTCATCCAGTCACTGTAGCCTACTGTCTCCAGCTCACATGAGCAGTGTACCTTGTAAATCCAATAAGGGGCTCATCCAGGCATGGAATTGTGCCCGAGAAGGGACACAACCGCATGTTCTTGAGCCTAAAGTGTGTCTAAGAGAGTGACTCTCTGAAGTACATTCGAGCAGAAGGAGACCAGCTGGAGTTTTGTTTGTGGGTTAGGTATTTGTGGCAATGGCAGGGGTGTGAGTGGGTGTAGTTTGTTTCCTTCCTGAACAGGGTTGAAGAACTCTTCAAGTGGACGTGTTTGCACAGGGGTCTGGCAGGATGGGAGGAGGGTGCGGCTCAGTCCCTTTACTGAGAAAACAGGAGAATTGGGCTTTTGAAGAACTAGGCAAAGAGAAGAGTTGAGCTTTGGCCATCGCAGCCGCTGGCAGCTCAGCAGAAAAAATAGAAGGTTCCCAAAATGAATTGAGGTGCAGGAGTCAGCGTGAACAGACCCCACCACCGTCAGCCCTCAGCGCCCCCTCAAACTGGACAGGCAGCAGCTATAGTCCAGTCTGAGCTCCAGATCTTGGTCCCGCCCCCCTCCCCAATTTAATCTGAGGACTTCAGTTGGTGGGGGGCGGGGGGGATGAGAGGGCAGCTGAAGGCAAGTTCAGGGCAAGCCAGTCTAATGGGTCTCATTCAAATGCAGAAATCTTTCTTTGAAAGTCAGAGCCTGGGGCTTCTCTGCATTGAATGGCTTTCCTCAAATCCCCCAAACTTTAGGCTGCTGCTTGCAAACTTCAGGAGGGAGGAGGCTTAAGGGCAAGGAGAAAGAGCCTGTCTGAAGAGCTCACCTCATCTAGGGGCAAAAAGAGTCTCCTCCTTTTCCTAACCCAGGAAACTCCAATAAGCCCTTTGGGAACCACGGATGTGGAGGATGATGTCTTCCTTTAAAGGCTTCCAGGGTTGGGGGTGCAGGTAGGAGGATGTGGCATGGTGTGGCTGGCTGAGTCTGGGGGACATAGACACATGATGCTTGTGTCGTAGGGTTCAGAGGCCAAACAGAGGCAGGGAGTGAGAAGGGCTAAGAGCTAAGGGAGGCCTGACAAGGGACAGTCCTCACTCCTCCACGGAGTTACGGGGCCTGGCAAGCCCACTCCTCTAAAGCAACATTGACATCTTCTTAATCATCCATAGACCTGTCCTCCCTCTCCCTCTTACTTCCTAAGGGAAATCCTCAGTCTCATTCCACATAGGCACTGGCTGTTTTGCATGCCACCTTCTTCCACTAAAAGGAGGAAGGAAGATGGGCAAACATAAACCAGCCGCACAGATGGCACCTCTGCATGGACGGGTGAGTGTGGGTCTCACTGGGCAAATTGTTACTCTGAGCCTTGATCCCCAGGTTGTTTAAAAAAATGGAATGGAGGGAGCACCTGTCTGACTCAGTCAGAAGAGCACAATGACCCTTCATCTCAGTCAGGATTGAGAGTTGAAGCCCTACGTTGAGTCCACAGATAATGAAAAATGAATGAATGAATGAATGAATGAATGAATGAATGAATTTTTTAATAAGAAAGTATGTAATGTTGATCTCTTAAAAAAAAAAGGATGGAGGGGCACCTGGGTTTATCAGTCTGATAAGCATCTTCCTTCAGCTCAGGTCATGCTCTTAGTGTACTGCGACTGAGCTCTACCCCTCTGGGGCTCCCTGCTCAGTGGGGAGTCTTCTTCTCCCTCTGTCCCTCCACCCACTCATGTGTCATGAATGCACTCTCTCTCTCTCTGAAATAAATACAATCAAACTTCAAAAAAGATAAAGACAGGGACATTCATGATTATTCATGGGAAGATGGAACATGCACAGTGAGGAAACTTACTATGTACCATCTATCCCCATGTTTACTTTGGGGTGGAGACTTGACCTCAGAATGAGGCCAAATTGAGTCCCTGATGTCAGGAGGTTATCTCAGGACAAGGAGAAGGGGCTGTGGGCACGCTCTGAGAGCTGGTCCAACCGGGATGGGGTCTTAGGCTCATTGTTTCAGGTAAGGAATATCAGGGCCACCGTGCTTGTTCATAGGCTGCAGCCATATCCATTGACTTTCAGTCCAGGCTCCTGCAGGGGTGGCTAGTGTTCGGTGGCAGGGCCTGCAAAGACACCATAGCTGAATAGGGGGAAACAGTTCTCTGCAAAACAAGCTTGAAGCTTTCTGCTAGCATCTACCTCATGAACCTTATGGGGCATGGTTTCAATCCCCCTCCCCCAAGTGATGCTGTGGCTATTCTTTCATCTCCTCAGGGGCAGTAGGTTTTGAGGCAAGAACAGTTTCTGTCAATTATAGCTGTAACATGCCTATAGGTGGGGCTAAACGGAAGTTTGGATCCTGTAGGCTAAAAGGGAATAGAAACAACAGGGAATCAGATATGTTACGTTTTTCCTTGTTATAACTAGCCAAGGTCAATCATTCATTCCATTTCTATGAAACATGGGCAGAGGTCTGCCTTCTGTAACTGCTTCGAGCTGAATTAGGGTGCAGTAGAGGCTTTGGAATGGACGGATCTGAGACAGTGCAGGTCACCATTTTTGGTCCCTTGTGCTAATGGAGGGGGTCTCAGAGATAGTTCCCTCTCTGAGAACTTGGCTCTTTTTCTACATGGTTTGGTACCACATGACATCATTGATTTTATCCCCAAGTCTACTCTAAGGAACAGTAACAGTAGAGTCCAACCCAATTGTCTCATTCTCTCTCAAATTGATCTAACATCGGTGGTTATCCATGAATACAGATCAGTAAATTAGTCTTAGCCCCTCCCCTGTGTGGAGGGGGCAAATGTTGTGGTGGGTTAAGAGGTTCTTTTAACCAAGTAGCTTAGTGTTTGACTTTAATTACCATGGCTGCTTCTGCTTCTTCTTCTTCCCCTCCACCTCCTCCTCCTTTCTTTTAAAGATTTTTATTAAGTAATCTCTGTACCCAATATGGGGCTTGAACTCAAAACCCTCAGATCTAGAGTCACCTGTTCTACCAACTGACCCTATTTATGTGGGTTCTTATTTCCAAGGAGGAGTTAATACAGTGCAGTAAGTGGAGTTATCTATCATAGACTCTGCCTTATTCATCAAACAATCTGGTAGTCCATAAGAGGCATTTCTATGGAAACAGAAGGAAAGCACTTGTTAATGGTTCAAATAAGGGCTCAACGCAGTGTCTAAGTCCAGACTGTTGCAAGTGAGAAGGTGTCTAGGTGTCAGGCTTGAAGTATCCTCAGATAGAGTGGGAGGGGGCAGGGACAATCTGATGGATTTTTCTGGTGTGTAGGTCAAATGTCTCCTTTTGAGTGGCCCAAAGAGCAGCAGGCACAAAGACTGTCTATGTATGAGCTCTTGTGGCCATTTCCCTGAAGTTTCTTTCAAGTGGTTGAGCTTTTTTGCCAAACTTCAGGGGGAAAGGGCAATTTTAGTTTTAATAGTTGTAAGATAAGAGAATGGGATAATGTTGGAAACCTTAGTCTGAAGAGTCATAGATAATCAAGGAAACCAGAAGGATTCTGGATCCAATCCAGTTTTACTGGCAAACAAGAAATGTTCAAAGATAATTAATTAATCAGAACTAGCATCTAAGACCCACAAAAGTATGTTATTGAAATAGAATCTTTCTCTCTACAGTCACCTTCATTCCCATCAAAGATAGCCAAATGGAGATTCATTTGTTTGTAAAACAAGTCCAGTTTTAACAAACTTGGCATAATCATCTACATAAGCAGAGCAAGAACAGCAATTCACCATATAGGAGTCTTTTTCTTTTTTTTCTTTCTTTTAAATCTGCTTTGATGGAGCTTTTCCTAAGGAATTTTAGATTGAACTTTTAAAAAAAAAGTTTGTATTTTATTTATTTGACAGAGAGAGAGAGAGACAATGAGAGAGGAAACACAAGGCAGCAGAGAGGAAGAGGGAGAAGCAGATTCCCCACGGAGCAGGGAGCCTGACATGGCAGGGTGCAATGCCAGGACCCCAGGATCATGAAGGCAGAAGCTTAACAACTGAGTCACCCAGGCGGCCCACAATTGAACCTTTAAGTGCCTTTTTTTTTTTTTTAAGATTTTATTCATTTACTTGAGAGACAGAGAAAGTGAGAGAGAGCATGAGAGGAGAGGTTAGAGGAAGAAGCAGACTCCCCACAGAGCTGGGAGCCCGATGTGGGACTCAATCTCGGAACCCAAGGATCACGACCTGAGCCAAAGGCAGTCGCTCAACCAACTGAGCCACCCAGGCGCCCTTTAAGTGCCTTTTTAAAGCCAGGAGTCAAGCCAAGTATTTGCCATCATATTCATCTCCAAGATCTGTAGATTTGGGTGAATTCCTTTTTTTCTGAGGCCCTCCAAATTTCCTGAAGTTCCTATATCTGCCAGGAGATGGCATTCTTTATTCACCTGTTAAGGCTGAGGGGGGCTTCTGAAAGCAAGGTATCAGGCCAAAATTTCCAAGGGGAAAGTCGATCTGACTTTTTGAAGCTGTCTCATCATATCTGAGTCTGCGCATGTGTCTCTTTAAGGTGATATTCCAGAGGCACTTGTCTGGCCCAATGGGTAGAGAGCATGACTCTTAATCCTAGGGTTGTGAGTTTGAGCCCCAGGGTGGGTGTAGAGATGACTTAAAAAATAAAATCTGGGAGTACCAGGGTGGCTTAGTTGGTTAAGTGTCTGCTTCAGCTTTGGTCCTGAACCTGGTGAAAGAAGGGAAGGGGCGTGGCTCTGAGGATTGACTGCAGCCAGAGGGGGTCCCCGGAAGGAGCCAGATGTCTAGTGGAGGGGGAGACCTATCCATGACCCGCCCAGGCCTGCCCGGCCCAGCCAGGAGGACTCGCCTCTGGGAGTACCTCTAAAAGCAGGGAGGTGGGGGGTGTAAGGGCGGGGCAGGCATGGCACCCAATGGGGCCAAGGCAACACCCTCCCTGACCAATTAGTGTGTGGGGGTGGAGCTGCGTCCTCTGTGGGCGGACCCGGAGCGGCTCAGGATAAAGAGGTGGGGCAGGGGAAGCTGGTCTTGGAGAGATCCTGGTCCGTCCTCCATGCTTGGTGAGTGCGGGCTGTGTGCTACAGTGGGGTCCCTGGGGCAGGATCCTCCAAACACACATGAAGCAAGTTCATTGTGGGGGCTGAGATGGGCTTTCTTTATCCCTTGAAAGTCTCTTCTGCCAGATGTCCATCAACTGGCTGTATCCCTCAGACCCCGAACTACAGGGCGCCTGCTCACCCAAGCTTTTGGGGGATGGTTTGCAGACATTTCAGGGATTCCTATGTTCCCCAGGAAGGGTGCATGTAAAAACAGCACACAGCCCCCAGCTTCAGTGTGGTGCCCCTGTCTCCTGGCACAGTGCGGGTAATAGACCTTGAGCAGCACCTTGAGTTCAGCCGGGCGTCCCCTGTTCCCCCCTAAAGGTGTGGTGCTAACAAGCCCCAGAGCAGTTCCCCAGCTGCAGCATTTTGCCCCTTGTCTATGGGATTGGTGGCAATGTACTGTCAGGTTCGCGCACGAGGGTCCTCCAGGTTCCTGCCCCCCCCTCCGGCACAGGCGGGGCAGTAACAGCCCAGACCCATCCCCCAGCTTCAGCTTTGTGCCCCGTGTCCTCGGGGATGGTGGTCATGGGCTGTCTGGATCCCACAGCAGCGTCCTCCAGGTGGGGGCCTGGAAGCTGGAGAACCAGACCCTACTCAAGTTGCATGAGGAACAGGTGAGTCGAGGTGTTCATTTGGAAGGATAATTTTCCAAACGAGACAAGTCATTGGTCTACTTTAGAATGTAGATAATTACTACTTAAGCAACAAGTATGTGTTTCTCCATCTCCCAGGAGCAGAAGCAGGTGTGCAGGCCTTAGATCAGATGCCTCCTTATCCCCACCTGACAACACTTCTCTGATGTGGCCCCACAAGGCCCGAAGCTTTGAACATGAGCGTCTGAGTCAGTCATGCAGCTTGTCATAGGACGTCGGCTTTTCAGAGAAAGCAGAAGGTACACGGGGTGCAATGTCACATCCACGTCAGGACGGGAGGTAAAACTTCTCTTTCACCCCAAATTTCCTGGGCTTTTCTCCTTTCTCTACTTGAGCCATGAAGTAAAGCATAAATAGCTGTCAGCATTTTGGATTTGGTGCAAGAGTTAGTTTCCCTGCAAGAAGGACATTGCAGGGAATATTATTTTCTGTGTTCATTTACTGCTTACAAAATGTCATCTGAACATCTGTTTCCTAGGGAATCACTTGTATGAAAGCAGGTAGATGAGATTTACTCTTGGTGTGTTTTTAACATAGAATCTGATCCTTAATCTAACAGCGTTTATCCACTTAGGCCTAGGGTATGGTTGAATGGCCACATCTAGAGTTAGGTGGCTTTTTGACGTTAGATACAGACTGCTATGATGTCTCAAAAAAGTTACAATTAAGGTAGAAGGAAAATTCAAAATTATTCAAAGTAGCCTTTTCCCATTTAAAAGTTAAGCTTGACTTTCTAGTTGGACTAAATGGATCATCTAGATGTTTTGACGTGCCGTATTTTCTATGTAGTTTCTTTGGTGGTGGAGTCAGAGGGGGAGTCTTTGGGAATTGTCCTGGATAAAGGCCTGCTGGTGACTTCAAGGGCCTGGGGGGCATCAGGAACCCCGAAGTGAGCTCTGGAACTCCTAGCCTGATGCTGGGTGAGTCAGGTTATCCCACAGAGTTTGTTTGTCCTTATGAAATTGCTGGAAGGTAATACCTATGGAAAGGCTTTTTGCACAGAAAATTTCAGCCTAATGAAGAGCAACTAAAAGTGAGGTGATTTGGGCTGTATTTTTCTGTAAATAATAGTTTTAAAACCCCCTGTCATGGGCTATGGTATTTCATTGCACAAGGAGTCCTCAGAAGGCTACAGTGAAAGACTCAGAACTCAGAGCATGTTCCTGTTCCACTGATATGTCACTTACAGTTTGCACAGGTAGGAAAGTAAGTAGAGAGAAAAACAACACATTAATGAGAGTCTTGAGCCAGTGTAATTTGGAAAAGAGGGGGGAATCCTGGAGTTTCATGGCAGACAGGGGAGTGCCAGGTCTGGGTCGAGCTGATGGGGGTCCCGGAGGAGAGCAGAGTACATTCTGCAGGAGGGGGTGGGCAGGGCGGGCTGCAGAGGTGACGGTGAGTCTCCCGTGCGACAGCTGGGACAGGCCAGGGCTATGAGCAGGTTTCTGGCTGAGGACAGGCGAGGCACAGGTGGAGAGCTGACAGAGCCCCATCTTCTGTGCCACCAGCCTCGGCCGACACACACCACCTCATCGTGTGTCCCTGTCACTCCAATTCAGACTTCTCTGCATTGCCAGGCCCAGAAGTTGGTTTTGGGCTTCTTTCTGTGAGTGTGTGTGAAATTTCAAAACCTAGATGACGGAAAGGACGAGTCATCAGAACATCTGCTACTCTTGTATTTCCTGCTCTCTTTAATTCACCGCAGTGAATCCTACCTGCTAGTGGAAGGGGCTCTCTGTGCGTTTTTATTTGCTGTTTTGATTAAACATTGGGAAACCAATGTTTTCCATAATGGGAAAACCATTATGGGTTATGGGAAACCATAATATTAAATGAATTCTTTGTGGGTGTCATGTTTTTCTCTTCTGTGAACCACATTCCAGTATTAGAAAATAATTTTTTAAATAAAATACAGCTGTGGAGCTGTAACAGGGCGCATTGGCCTTCATGAGGACAAATGGAGAAGGAGTGTAGGTTGTTGAGTAGCTAGGGCCTGACCCACTGTGCTCCCAGAGAAAATCTAGGCTTCCCTGGGGGGAGAGGGTGGTGGTGGCTGCTCCCTTGGTGGCCCATCCTGTGCTCTGGAAGCTTGACCCAGTGTCACTTGTGACTTGAACTGGGACATTTATAAAGAAAGCAGAATGAACGCTGGAGGGTGCCGGCCTGCTCTGCACTTGAACAACTCTGTGGAGCAAAGGAGCTCATCCTCGGTGAGGCCTTTCAGGATCTCTGAGGGTGTGGGCTTTGCTTCACGAGATGAGATTGTGTCTTCATCCTTCTCTGAATCAGAGCCCTGTTCTCTGGCTATGGAGACCCTGACCTTTATGTGACCGTGTCATTAGTATTCGTGTTATTTTAAGAAAGCAATCTAGACATTGACTTCAGGATACAAATATCAAAAGGAGAAACATAAAGTCAAATATATATGTGAGGACTGAACTTGTGGTATCTCTCATCAGGATGGGGAATGTAGGTCTGCCTGTATGAGAAAGTAGAAGGAATTCTATTTGGGTAGAAGTGTGTTGTGCCCACATAGTGTTTTATTATATGCTTTTCCTTACTTCTTTGAAGGGAAAATAGAGTGGTGACTGAAGCTTGGTTTCTGATTTTAAGGAATGGAAGACAAGAGATTTGAAAGAGCAGAGTCCCTGCTGACATGGTGCTCTGTGCCCAGCGAGTGAGGGTTTGAGGCTTGGACTTGGAAGCACTGGTGTGGAGGATGGTGGGAGGATGTTGTCCAACTTTCCCACACACAGAGTCACTCGGCTGGTCTGCCTAAACAGACCAATTCCTGCCTTTTGAAGGGTAGCTTGAAGGTGGCTTGAAACCCTGGGGCTCTTGAGGGATGATCTGGAAGGGACACCTGGGTGGGCCAGTGTATTGGGAATTCCAGAGCTAAGGATGAACACATTTCTGAGACTGGACTTTGCTTCTCTGTGAGTAGCATTAAGCTCCTGGACAGCAGTCTCTGGGTCTTAGGAGTCACCATGTCAGCAGGTGTGAGCCTGGCAGGGCAGTCAGATCAGAGGCTGGGAGGCCATGCTGGTGGGCCAGCCCTCTCGATGGGCAGGCCATCTTGCCCCAGGGATGAGGCTCTGCTCCGTGGCCAGCCCTCCTGCTGCAGATGTGATAGAGTTGCTTCCTATTGGGTTCTGAAGGCCTCGTCTTAGCAGGGGGCTTGGTGGGAAGCAGCCCCCAGGCAGCATTAGTGGTTCTTGCCCTGTGTGCCTCCTGCTTCTTCAGATGAGGACCGCAGGTGTCCTCTGCCTGGGGTCTGAATTCAGCCAGCAGAAGCACTTCTTCCAGAGCCACACCCCCGAGAGATCCTCCACTTTGCTGGGCTGCTGGAAGAGGCCAGTTTTCATTTGGAACTGAAATCTCAGCTCCTGCCATTAGGTTCTAAGGCCACATGGCACACCAGTCTCCTTGAAGCTCTAGTTCCACATGGGGCCTGACGTGCGACACTGAGATGGAACCTGGGTGGCCCGCTGCTGCTGCTGCTGCAGGTTCCTTTCTGAAAACTGTGTGGCAAAGCCTGGTTTGTGATGACGTCCCAGGAAAGAGGGACAGGCACCCCTTTCTGCCCCACCACAGGAGGTCGCCAGACATCAATCACAGGTGGCTGGTAAAGGGAGGAGAGACGTCTGTTTCCCAGGACCTCGGCCAGAGGCTGATTTGGACCCTGAGATGCTTCTCTGATCAGCTTTCTCAGATGAGCACATCAGGCAAGGGGAGAGTGTGTGTTTGCTCCCCTGTCATCGAGGAAGGTGTCTGGTTTCAGGTGCAAGTGGATTCCTCTTATGGCTCATTTTCCTGATGGTCTTCAGGGTGCTGTAGGGGGACCCATTGTCCCGGACATCCTGGCTGTGCAAGAACTCTGGTCACCTTTTCCCCTAGGGCTCTGAACAAGGAAATCGGAGGGAGTCCGTGGTGAAACCATCCAAGTAGGCTTCCATTTCCCCCTTGCCGAGGTGGGCTGGTGACTGTGATAACTTCTCTGGAAATAGAGAGCAGGCGACAGGGCTGGGGTACTGAAGGGGAGATGGTGGTGGTGCTTGCTCTTCACCTAGCGTCCAGGTGGGACTTCACTAGGAAGGTGATGCTCGAGTCAAGTTCTAAAGCCGGGGAATGATGTCACATCAAGAGCCTTCTAAACGGAAGAGTAAGTGTATGCAAAGGCCCTGGGGCAGAAGCATACCAGGTATGTCCAGAAGCAGCACGAAGGCTCTGTGGCCACAGGAGACCTGAGGGAAGTGATAGTAGGGTGAGAGAAAGCCACTGCAGGGCTGTGACCCCATGGGACCCTGTTTTACTGGGCCATCCTGGCTACAGTGTTGAGAACAGATGACACAGGGCTGAAGATGGGCAAGGGAGGTCAATGATAAAGCTTTTCCAGGATCTCAGACACGAGATGGGCTCCAGTGTGGTCTAGACAGGTGGCCCAGGAAGGAGGGGTTAGTCCTTTTCAGGGCACCTATCGAAGATAGGACTCACAGGATGTCCCAATGGGTTCGATATTGGGAATGGGAGAAAGGGGGAATTGAGGTAACTCTCAGCTCTTGTTGGTTGCCCCGAGTGAGGCAAAAAATGAGGTTTCTGGGGGTAGGAGGTAGTCCATGTTCCACCTGCTGAGGAAGGTACCTTTCACAGGGGATCTGCTGATGTTTGTGTCCGGGAGAACTTTGAAATTCTGCCCCCTCAGCAACTTTCAAGTACAAGTCTCCCCCAACTTTCTCAAAGTTCATGGTAAGACCTTTGGCTGTTTGGAAAGAGCTACATTATTACCGAGCTCCAGTAGCAGGGAGAGACCTGAAGAGGATTTCCCTCTTATGAAAAAAGTCAAAAAGTGGGCATCACTTTCAGCATCTGTTTTGTGGGGACCCCCTACATGGGCGGCATGCACCCCAACCAGGCCCTTCCTGGGCACTGCTCTCTGCATCCAGCTGCCAGCACTCTGAGTTGTGTCTGTGAGCATCTGTTGTGCTTTATCCCCATTTATTTTGGGCATCTGCTAGGATGTTGTGTCCTGAGACCTAAGAAGAGCCACAGAAAAGAAACTTGTTGTCTTACCATGCTCATCCACTTCTCTATAGAGAAGAATGCTAATTCCTTTTTCAGTTTACACCGTTTTTGTTGTGAAAGGTTTCCAAGGAACACTGTAATTTCACAAAGCGGGGAGTCTGTACTCCATCCTACAGGGTTAGATTTAGTCTCCCTGCTGCACAGAACATTCCATGACTTGCAGATTTTATTACTCAAACATGGCAGCTCTGACCCCCTTCCCCACTTTCCCCCTTCTCCAAATCTGGCAACCACCCATCCGTTCTCAGTGTGTATGCGTTCAACACTTTTTGGGTTCCATGTGGAATATCCACGAGATCCTCTGGTGTTTGTCCTTCTGTGTCTGAGTTACTTGGCATAACCCTCCCAAGGTCGACATTTCCATGTGTGTTACTGTGAATAATGCTTCAGGGAACATGGGAGTGCATCTCTCTTTGGAGGGAGTGTTTTCCTGTTCTCCAAAGAAATACTCAGTAGAGCAATTACTGGGGCATGGGCTAGTTGTATTAATTTGTTCCCAGAACCTCCATAGCCTTTGTCCCCGTGGCTGCACCAATTTACATTCCAGCAGTGCACAGAGTCCCCTCGTGTCCGCACCCGGGACCGCACCTGGTGTCTGTCTCTGAGACGATCGCCTTTCCAACAGTTCTGAGGTGCTAGGTGATTGCGGTTTTGACTGACATTTCCCTGACGACAGTTAGTGATGTGGAACAACTTTTTCTGTGTCTGTTGGCCACCTGTATGTCATCTTTGTAAAGTATCTATTCACATCTTCTCCCCGGTTTTTATTCAGTTTTTGTTTGGCTTTGAAGGAGTGTTTGGTGTATTTTGGATATGAGCCCCTTCTCACGCGTAGGATTTGCAGGTATTTTTTCTCATTGGGAGGTTGCCTGTTAAGGGTTTGTTGGTTTCTTTTGTCATGCAGGAATTTCATTCTGATGTCCTTCCACTAGTTTATTTTTGCTTTTGTTGCTTTTGCTTTCCGTGTCTGATGTAAATGACTCTTCCTCAAAATCAATATCCAGAAACTTACTACCTGTATTTTCTTCTTGGAGGCTTATGGATTCAGTTCTTATGTTCAAGTCATTCATCCATCCATTCACAATTCATATGTGTGGTGCAAGAGTGATCCAGTCATGTTCTCCTGCATTTAGTGTCCAGTTTTCCCAGAACCATTCACTGAGGAATCGGTCCTTTCCCCATTGTATATTTTCTGCTGCTGGGTCATAAGTTAAGACCACACATGTGTGGGTTAATTTCTGAGTTTCTCAGGTTTCTTTCTTTCTTTTCTTTCTTTTCGTTCTTTTCTTTCTTTTCTTTCTTTTCTTTCTTTTCTTTCTTTCTCTCTCTCTCTCTTTCTTTTTTTTCCTTCCTTCCTTCCTTCCTAACTTCCTTCCTTCCTAACTTCCTAACTTCTTGTCTTACGGTTTCTTTGTTGGGAAAATATTTTTCCTGTCAGAATATATGCAGTGGGGACTTCATTGGTGACGTCTTCATTCTCTTTGTTATGACTTTTCTCGGACATCCATGTTTTTGTAAATGAGTAGCTGGCTCTATATTCTTCAACAGGTTGAACATTTGGGCAGAACTACTTAAGTAGTATCATATTTTTGCATCAGATACCAGATTGTGTCTGATTGTCTTTTGTGATGTTCTCAGTTGTGATGATGGATATCTCTATTTCCTTTTCTGTGGTAAGTTTATTAAAGTGCATTAAATTTTTCTTAAAAATTTGGATTCTAAATCACCATTATAATATATATGTATATAAAGCAGCATATTTAAAAAATGCATTTATTGGAAGCAACAGTTGGAACAGGACATAAATATTATTCATTCCCATTCAGTGTTAATAATTGTATCAGAGCTAAGTTTAAATATACCTTTAATATCCTAATGAATAAACTTTGCCAAAGTACTGTGACGATCAGTTTCCGAGCTTTCTGTTGTGTTCCATTGACCTGTGTGTCTGTTTTTATGCCAGTATCATACTGTTTTGATGACGACAGCTTTGTAACTGAGCTTGAAATTGGAATGTGGTGATTTTAGGTCTCTTAATCGCTTGTTTGCTTGCTTGTTCATTTGCTTGCTTGCTTTCTTATCAGCAAGATTATTTATTTATTTTTACTTTACATTTGTATTCTACATGTTTTCCTTTCCCTTTCTTTTTTTTTTTTTTTTTAAGATTTTATTTATTTATTTGAGAGAGAGAGAGAGAGGAAGCATGAGAGGGAGAGGTCAGATGGAGAAGCAGACTCCCCGCTAAGGAGGGAGCCTGATGCGGGACTCGATCCAGGGACTCCAGGATCACGACCTGAGCCGAAGGCAGCTGCTTAACAACTGAACCACCCAGGCGCCCTCCTTTCCCTTTCTTTTTTATGACCATATAATGTGTTACTAGTTTCAGGGATACAGGTTTGACACCCTCCAGTTTTACACAGCACACAGTGCTCACTAGGGCACAGACCCTCCCCGGTGCCCATCACCCAGCCCCCCCCTGCCCCCCCCACCCCCTTCAGAAACCCTCAGTTTGTTGCCTGAGTTTAAGTGTCTCTTATGCTTTGTCTCCCTCTCTGATGTCCTCTTCGTTCCATTTTTCCTCTTTTCCCGTAGGATCCTCTGTCTTGTTTCTTAAATTCTGCATATCAGTGAGATCCTATGATGAATGTCCTTCTCTGATTGATTTATTTCGCTTAGCATAATACCCTCTCGTTCCATCCATGTCATTGTAAATGACAAGATTTCATTTTTTGATGACTATGTCATTTAATTTATTGTCGTATCCACTCAGCTGTTGATGGAGGTCTGGGTTCTTTGCATACTTTGGCTCTTGTAGGCATTGCTGCTATAGACGTTGGGGTGTAGGTTCCCCTTCAGATCGCTCCATTTGTATGTTTGGGGTAAATACCTCGCAGTGCAATTGGATGGTTGCATGGTCATTCCATTTTCAACTTCTTGAGGAACTTCCACACTGTTGGCCAGGCTGGCGTCTCCAGCTTGCATTCCCACCAACAGTATAAAACTGTTCCCCTTTCTCCACAGCCTCGCCAACACCTGTGGTTTCCGGACTGGTTCATTTTTGCCATTCTGACTGGTGTGAGCAATTTTGGGGTGGAGTCTTTTGGGTTTTCCACAGAAAGTATCCTATTGTCTGCGAAGGGTGAGAGTTTGACTTTTCTGTGCTGACTTGGACGCCTTTTTTGTCTTTTGGTTCTCTGATTGCTGAGGCTAGGCATTCTAGTACTATGTTGAACAATCGTGATGAGAATGGGCGTCCCTGTCGTGTTCCTGCCCTGAAGGGAAAAGCTCTCAGTTTTTCCCCATTGGGAATGATATTCGCTGTGGGTTTCTCATAGATGGCCTTTATGATGTGGAGGCATGTCCCCTCTATCCCTCCATCATGAAGAGTTTTGATCAAGAAAGGATGCTTTAATTTGTCAAATGCTTTTTGCTGCATCTGTTGAGAGGATCCTATGTTTCTTGTTCTTTCTTCTATTGAGGTAATGTATTCCATGGATTGATTTGAGGTTGTCGGACCACCCTTGCAGCCCAGGAATAAATTCAATTTGTTCGCTCTGATTCATCCTTTCTATTAACCCTTGGATCCTGTTGGCTAGTGTGTTGGTGAGAATTTTTGCATCCATCTTCATCAGGGATAGTGGTCCATACTCCTTATGAGTGGTGTCTCTCTCAGGTTTGGGGATCAAGGTAATGCTGGCCTTATCAAAGGGGATTGGAAGTTTTCCTCCCAGTTCTATTTTTTGGAAACATTTCAGAAGAAGAGGGCTTGAGTGCCAGGCCTCGGGAAAGAAGGCAGGATCCCAAACTAGGGTTAGGGGGTAGGCCCCAGGGTCTTGTGAATCTGATCTCTACCCCTAAGGCAAGCTCCCATAGGGGTTGAATAGAGGGTGTGGGCCAGGCTGAGAGTCAGGCTCAAGGTTTGTGTCCAGGGGGCTACTGAAAGTGGGGGTGGCCTCAGGTAGGCATGTAGGTTCCTCCTGCTCTGAATCCTTTGTGGAGGTCCAAATGGGATGGGTACCTGCTGGGTGGAACATGGAGTACTGTGGTATGAATCAGGTGTCCCCACACGGGGGGCTTGGGGGTCACGTCTATGGGGACAGAAGCCAGAAAACCAATTCTACGATCAAAGTTAAGACCTAGGGCATAGAAGCCCTGATTTGCAGGTGCTGATGAGAGTTCCCTGGGGGCTGATATGAGGACGTGGGTGAGGCTGAGAGTCAGGCTGCAGACTTGTGTCCAGGGGGGTCGCAGAAGGTGGGGGTGACCTCAGGGGGGGAATGCAGGTTTCTCCTACTCAGAGGGTTTTGCGCAGCTGCACAAGGTACAGTTTACTGCCACGGAACAGGCAGAGTCCTGTGGTGTGGCTCACGGGTCTCCAATCCGGAGGGCTTGGGGCCAGGCCTCTGCAGAAAAGCTTGAAAAGGCAGCCTAGAGTTAGGGTTAGGGCCTAGGGGCATGGGAGGCCTGATATGCCAGAGCCGAGGTGAGCCACCCTGGTGGATGAGTTGTGGGTGGGAGTCAGGCTGTGTGTCAGGCTGCCAGTGTGTGTCGAGGAGGTCGCAGAAAGTGGCAGTCACCACATAGGGGTGGCATTCATGTCTCTACTGCTCTGAGGGTTTTGCATAGTTTCAAATGGCACGGTTTACTTCTTGGGGCCAGGAAAAGTGCTGTGGTGTAGCTCAGGGGGCACCAGCTGAGGGCTTAGGGACAGGACTCTGGTGACAGAAGCTGAAAAATGCAACCAAGGGTGAGGTTTAGAGCCTACGGGCATGGGAGGCTTGATCTCTGATGCTGAGAAGAGCTCCCCAGGGGCTGAGTTGAGGGCAGGGCTCAGGCTGAGTGTCAGGCTAAGGGTCTATAACCAGGGTGGACTTAGAATATGGGAGTGGCTTCAGGGGGCTCATGCAGGTTTCATCTGATCTGAGGGATGTGCGCAGCATCAAATGGCATGGTTTCCTTCTGGGGGATAGCCAGTCCAGCAGTATGTCTCAGGGGCCCCAAGTATGGACGCTTTAAGGCCAGGCCTTTGGGGATGGAAGTCTGAAAAGCGATCCTAGGGTTCGGCTTAGGCCTCAGGGTATGGCAGGCCCGATCTGCGGCACCCAGGTGAAGCCAAAGAGCAAGGTGATGGTGGGGGTCTGGCAGAGATGTTCTGTACATGGTGAGCAACAAAGTGGTGGTCACGTCAGCGAGGGAATATGGTATTCTCTGGATCTGAGGATTTCGCTCATTTGCAAATGGCACAATTTCATTCGAGGGACAGCGAGATTATGCAAGACGGCCTAGGGGTCCCCAGTCTGGAGAATTTTGGGGCCGAGCTTCTAGGAAGGAAAGAAATAAAAAAACAAGCTAAAATAAAGGTTTGGACTTAGGTTGATGAGAGGCACAAAGCAAGGGCTACTGGGAGCTCCAGGGGCCTGAGTTGTGAGAAGGGAACGGTAACCAGTGTCAAGTTGAAAGTTGAAGTCCAGTGGGACCATAGAAGTTAGAAGTGGCCTGGGGTGGCGAATGTAGGATTCTGGTGCTCTGATGGTTTCGCTTAGCAACAGAGGACCCAGTTTCCGTCCTGGCATCAGCCAGAATCTGTAGTATGGTACAGGAATTCCAGGTAAAGAGGGGTTTGGGTCTCGACCCCTGTGGACGAAAGCCTAAAAACCCATCTGAGGATCAGGGCTCAAGGCTCGGGGCATGGCAGGGCCAATGGCGGGCACTGAGGGGAGTCACCGGTGGGCTGAGGTGAACGTAGGCATCAGGCTGAGTGTGTCGCTGAGAGGCTGTGCCCGGCGTAGCCTTTGACTTGGCGGTGGCCTTAGGGGGTGCAGTCAGGATTCCCCTGCTTTTTGGGTTTGGCCCAGCTCCCAATGGCTAGGTTTCCTTCGTGGGGGCAGCCAGAGTCCTTGAGGATGGCCCAGGGGTCCCCAGTGTGGAGGGCTGTGGGGCCAGGCCTCTGGGGCTGCAGGCCTCCAAAAACCCATCCCAGGCTCAGGGTTAGGCCCTTGGGGACTGGCAGGCTGATGTGAGCAGCCGAGAGGGGCGTCCCCAGAGGGGTGAATTGAGGCTGGTCGTCAGGCGGAGGGTCTGGTGGAGGCTTTGTGTCT
>JAPYYJ010001289.1:0-14385 GCA_028533885.1 Nasua narica | reverse complement strand
GAGATTATGCGGAGTGAAATAAGTCAAGCAGAGAGAGGCAATTATCTTATGGTCTCACTTACGTGTGGAGTATAAAGAAAATCATGGAGGGCATCGTGAGAAGGAAGGGAAGGGCGAATGGGGGGAAATCGGAGGGGGTGTTGAACCAGGAGAGACTGTGGACTCTGAGCAACAAACTGAGGGTTTTGGAGGGGAGGGGTTAGGCGGGTGAGCCTGGTGGTGGGTATTGAGAGTGGCACGTACTGCATGGAGCACTGGGTGTGGTGCATGAACAATCAATCTTGTAACACTGAAAAATTAAACAAATTTGGGGAGAAAAAAAAAGAAAAAAAAATGGGCAGAAGACATGAACAGAGACTTCTCCACAGAAGACATACAAATGGCTAACAGACACATGAAAAAATGTTCATCATCATTAGCCATCAGGGAAATTCAAATCAAAACCACATTGAGATACCACCTTACACCAGTTAGAATGGCCATAATTAACAAGACGGGAATCAACAAGTGTTGGAGAGGATGTGGAGAAAGGGGAATCCTCTTACACTGTTGGTGGGAATGCAAGTTGGTGCAGCCACTTTGGAAAACAGTGTGGAGATTCCTTAATAAATTAAAAGTAGAGCTACCTTACGACCCTGCCATTGCACTACTGGGTATTTACCCCAAAGGTATAGATGTAGTGAAAAGAAGGGCCATATGTTCAAGGGCCCCAATGTTCAAAGCACCAATGGCCACAACCACCAAACTGTGGAAAAAGCCGAGATGCCCTTCAACAGACAAATGGATAAAGAAGATATGGTCCATATATACAATGGAATATTATGCAGCCATCAGAAAGGATGACTACCCAACTTTTGTATCAACATGGACAGGACTGGAGAAGATTATACTGAGTGAAATAAGGCAAGCAGAGAAAGTAAATTATCATATGGTTTCACTTACTTGTGGAATGTAAGGAATAACACGGAGGACATTAGGAGAAGGAAGGGAAAAGTGAATTGGGATAAATCAGGGGGAGAGATAAAGCATGACAGACTGTGGACTTTGAGAAACAAACTAAGGGTTTTGGAGAGGAGTGGGGTTGGGGAATAGGTGAGCCTGGTGGTGGATATTAAGGAAGGCACATATTGCATGGAGCACTGGGTGTGGTGCATAAACAATGAATCTTGGAACACTGAAAAAATAAAATAAAAAAATATATGAACCTAATGGTAACCACAAATCAAATATGTATAACAGATTTGCTTGGATTTCTACTTTTTTGCCTATCACTAAAGAAAGCCCAAAACATCAAGAGAGCAAGGGAACGAACAGAGAAGAACTACAAAAACAACCATAAAACAAGTAACAAAATGATAATAAGTACCGGGCAATCAATAATTACTCTGAATTAAAAAAAAACTAAATGCTCCAATGAAATCAGTAGGGAGTGACTAAATGGATTAAAAACCAAGACCAACCTATATGCTGCCTGAATAGACTTGCTTCAGATCTAAAGACACAGGCAGATTGAAAATGAAGGGATGGAAAACCAGTACCATGCAAATGGAAGTGAAAAGAAAGCTAGGGTAGGGATATCAGACAAAAAAAGATTATAAAGAGACACAGAAGGATACTATATAAGAGGGAACAATCTGACAAGAGGATATAACAATTGCAAATACTTTGGCATTCAACACGGGAGCACTTATATACATAAAACAACTATAAACAGACAAGGAAGTTGACAGTACTACAATAGTAGAGGACTTTAACACCCCACTTACATTAATGGATAGATCATCCAGACAAAAATCAACAAAGATTGACACACTGGAACAGATGGACTTAACCTATATTCAAAACATTCCATCAAAAACAGCAGAATATACATTCTTTTCAGGTGCACATGGAACATTCTCCAGAACAGATCATATGTTAGGTCACAAAATAAGTCTCAATAAATTCAAAATGACTGAAGTCATATCATGTATCTTTTCTAACTACAAAAGTATAAAACTGGAAAAGAAACACACGAAGAAATCTGGAAAAAACACAAATACAATCAGGCTAAATAATGTGTTACTAAACACTGAATGCACCTACCAGGTATAAAAGGTATATACCTTTTATACACCTTTTATACCAGGTAAAAAATGCACCAAGTATAAAAGAATAAAAAAATACATGGAGACAAAAATGAAAACACAATGGTCCAGAATCTTTGGAATGTGGCAACAGCTCTTTTAAGAGGTAAGACTGCAATACAAGCATACCTCAAGAAGCAAGAAAAATCTCTAATAAATGACCTAACATTATAGCTCAAGGAGCTAGAAAAAAAAAATGTGCAAAGCCGAAAGAATTAAGGAAATAATGAAGATGAGAGCAGAAATAATAAAATGGAGACCCCCAAAAAAGACACCCCCCACAAAGGAACCATGACCTAGCTCGTTGAAAAGATCAACCAAATTGATCAACCTTTAGCCTGACTCACCAAAGGAGAGAAAACTCAAATAAACAGGAGAAATAACTGATATCACATATATACAAAAGATAGTTAGATAATATTAAGTAAAATTATATGCCAAAAAAATGGAGAATATAGTGGGAATGAATAAATTCCTAGAAACATGTACCTTTCCAAAACTAAATCATGAATAGAAAATTTAAACAGACCAGTTGCTAGCAATGACACTAAAACAGTACTCAAAAAATTCCTGACAAATGGAAGTCTAGGATCAGATGTCTTCACAGGTGAATTCTACCAGATATATGAAGAGTTAATACCTATTGTTCTTGAAACTTCCAAAATGTAGAAGATGAAAGCAGCTTACAAAAATTCATTCCATCATGCAGGCATTACCAAGGAAACTTTGATACCTTGATACCAAAAGCAGATGAAGACACTAGAAAAAAGTATGCACCAATTATCTGTTGACAATACATGCAAAGATCCTGAACAAAATATTATCAAAACAAATACAAATATACATTAAGAAAATCGTTTATGGGGTGCCTAGGTGGCTCACTTGGCTAAGCATCTAACTCAATTTTGGCTCAGGTAATGATCAGGATTATGAGGTCAAGCTCTAGCTGGGCTCAGCATTGAACATAGAACCTGCTTAAGATTCTCTCTTAAGGCACCTGGGTGACTCAGTTAAGTGTCTGCCTTCAGTCACAATTCCAGACTTCAAGCTCTATTACAAAGTTGTAATCATCAAGACAGTATGGTACTACCACAAAAACAGACAGACAGATCAATGGAACAGAATAGAGAGCCCAGAAATGGACCCCCAACTCGATGGTCAACTAATCTTCGACAGAGCAGGAAAGAATATTCAATGGAAAAAAGACAGTGTCTTTAACTAATGGTTTTGGGAAAACTGGATAGCCACATGCAGAAGAATGAAACTGGACCATTTCCTTACAGCACACATAAAAATAGACTCAAAATGGATTAAAGACCTCAATGTGAGACAGGAATCCATCGAAATCCTTGAAGAGGATTTTAGTTCAGCTCACTGAACTCAGAGCAATCTCTTTGAACTCAGCCAGAGCAACTTCTTCCTAGAAACATCCCCAAAGGCAAGGGAAGCAAGGGCAAAAATGAACTACTGGGACTTCATCAAGATGAAAAGCATTTGCAGAGCAAAGGAAATAGTCAACAAAATCAAAAGACAACTGACAAAATGGGAGAAGATAATTGCCAAGGACATATCAGATAAAGGGATAGTATCCAAAAATCTATAAAGAACTCATCAAACGCAACATCCAAAGAAAATAATTCAATCAAGAAATGGGCAGAAGACATGAACAGACATTTCTGCAAAGAAGACATCCAAATGGCCAACAGACATATGAAAAAGTGTTCAACCTCACTCGGGATCAGAGAAATGCGTACCAAAACCACAATGAGATACCACTTCACACCAGGGCTTCACACCAATTTGAGAAGGGCTAAAATTGTCAGGAAATGACAGATGTTGGCAAGGATGAGGAGAAAGGGGAACCCTCCCACACTGTTGGTGGGAATGCAACATGGTGTAGCCACTCTGGAAAACAATATGGAGGTTCCACAAAAAGTTGAAAATAGAGCTACCCTACAACCCAACAATTGCACTACTGGGTATTTACCCCAAAGATACAAATGTAGTGATCTGAAGGGGTACGTGCACTGGAATGTGCAGCAATATCCACAACAGCCAACTATGGGAAAAGCCTAGATGTCCATCAACAGATGAATGGATAAAGAAGATGTGGGGTGTGTGTGTGTATAACAGAATACTATGCAGCCATCAAAAAACCCTGAAATCTTGCCATTTGCAACAACTTGGATGCAACTAGAGGGTATTATGCTCAGCGAAATAAGTCAATCAGAGAAAGACAATTATCAAACGATCTCACTGATATGAGGAATTTGAGTAACAAGACAGAGCACCAGAGGGAAAGGGAGGGGAAAAATTAAGTAAGATGAAACCAGAGAAGGAGACAAACCATAAGAGACTCAATCTCAGGAAACAAACTGAGGGTTGATGGAGGCGAGAGGAGGGTGGGAGGAATGGGGTGGCTGAGTGATGGACATTGGGGAGGGTATGTGCTTTGGTGAGTGCTGTGAATTGTGTAAGATTGATGAATCACAGACCTGTACCCTAGAAACAAATAATACATTATATGTTAATTAAAAAAAAAAAAAAGAAGTGTTTGCCTTCGGCTCAGGTCATGATCTTGGGGTCAAGCCCCACAATGGGCTTCCTGCTCAGCAAGGAGTCTACTTCTCTTTCCCCTTCTCTCCCCCTCCACCCCACCACTCATGTGTTCTCTAAGTAAATAATTAAAATCTTAAAAAAAAATTCTTTCTCTCCCTCTCCTACCCATGCAAAAAAAAATTTTCTCTCCCTCTCTTACCCATGCTTGCATGCTCTCTTGCAAATAAAGAAATCTAAAAAAAAAAAATCATACACAATGATCAAGTGTGATTTATTCCATGTACACAAGTGTGGTTCAGTATATGCAAATGAAACTGATACATCACATTAAGAGAAAGGACAAAAACCATATGATCTGAATGGACGCAAAAAAAGCATTTGAAAGTGTACAACATTGTTCATAATGAAACTCTCATTATACTAGGTTCAGAGGGAACATATCTCAACAAAAGCTAACTTCATTCTCAATGGTGAAAAACAGAGCTTTCCCTCTAAAATCAAGAATAGGATGAGGATGTCCACTATCAACAGTTTTAACTTTATACTGGAAGACCTAGCCAGGGCAATCAGACAAGAAAAAGAAATAAAAGGTATCCAAACTAATAAAAAAGATGTAAAATTTCCACTATTTGCAGCTGACATAACAAAAAACCCTAAAGACGCTACCAAAGAAGTACTAATTTGATAATTCAGAAAAGTTGCAGAACAGAAAATTAATATAGGGAAATCTGTTGCACTTTTGTACACTAATAATGAAGTAGCAGAAAGAAATTAAGAAAACAATCCCATTTACAATTGCACCAAAAAGAATAAAATACCTAGGAATAAACTTAATCAAAGAGGTGGAAGATCTGTACTCTGAAAACTATAAAATACTGAGGAAGGAAACTGAGGATATCTCAAGTAAATGGAAAGATCTATAATGAGCATAAGTTGGCAGAGCCAATATTGTAAAAATTTCCCTATTACACAAAACAATCCACAGATTTAAAGCAATCCTCAAACTACTAACAAAATTCTTCACAGAAGAAAATAATCCTAAAATATTTATGGAACCAAAAAGAAACTGAATAGAAAAAGCAAAGTACTTTTTCTCTGAAGTACAAAAAGCTTGCTCGACAGCACAATCTCAGAATTCAAGATATGCTACAAAGCTGTAGTAATCAAGACAGTATGGCAGTGGAAAAAAAAGACACATAGATCAGTGCAACAGAGTAGAGACCACAACATTAAGCGCATGCAAACTTACACAACTAACCTATAACAAAACAGGAAGAACATACAATTGGGAAGGGTGCCTGGGGGCTCAATTATGCACCTGCCTTTAGCTCAGGACCTAATCTCAGGGTCCTAGGATCTAGCCCCACCTCACGCTCCCAGATCAGCGGGAAGTCTGTACCTTCCTTGTCCTCTGCCACCCACTTGTGCTCTCTTTCTCATTCTCACTCTTACTCAATAAATCCTTTTTTTTAAAAAAAAAAATACAATGGGGAAAAAACAGTATGTTAAACAAAGGGTACTTTGTTGGACAACCTTTGTGGACACCTACATGCAAAAAAATGAAATTGGACCACTCTCTCACACCATACGCAGAAACAAACTCTAAATGGATTAAAGAAATAAACCTGAGACCTTCAACTATAAAACACCCAGAAGAAAAGATAGGCAGTAATGTCTTTAACATCCTTTGTAGAAACATTTTTCTAGATATGTGTCCTAAGGCAAGGGAAACAAAAGCAAAATTGAACTATTGCTACTAAACCAAAATAAAAAGGTTTTGCACAAAGAAATGAACCATCAACAAAGGAAAAGGACAATCTACTGAATGGAAGAAGATACTTGCAAGTGATAAATCCAATAAAAGGTTAATATCCAAAACAAAGAACTTTTACAACTCACACCAAAAAAATTTATTTGAAATTCAATTAAAACTGTGCAGAAGGTGGAGGGGGGTAAGATGGCGGAGAAGTAGAGATCGTGTTGCAACCTGTCCCCCAAAGTGAGCTGGATATCTACCAGAACACGCTGAACACCCATGAAATCGGCCTGAGGAGCAAGATTTTTCACTTTTGGATCTCTACGAGAGGAGAACACAGCAGTGGAGAGATAAAGCAAAGTGGAACACTCGAACCGGTATCAGAGGATAAACAAAAGGGGGAGGGAGCCATCAGAAGTGATCTAAGAATAGTAATACCCAAAGGAAAGTGCCTGGTGGTTGGGGACCAGCATTAACTTAGAGCCTGGTTAAAAACACAAAGAGCAAAAGGTTCTGAGGAGCAACTAGTGGAAGGGGGTGGTCGCAGGCACGGGCCTGGGCCTGGGCCTTAGAGTCTGGTGTGGTCCAGGAGCCGGCAGCTTTTCGCTGCGTGCCCCACTCTCTCAACTGAGTACACCCTCGACGGCAACATTCGTGGCCTGTGGCAGGGTCAGGGCGATCCCAGCCGGCCCCAAAGAGAACGCAGGCAGGTGGCCTAATCTCCCCGGTGAGCACTCGCGGAGCGGGAGAAAGGTGGCTGGGGGCGTGCACCACCTCTGACAGGCTGCACTGTGAGCAGAATTTTGCGGAGGGGAGTGTGTGTTGTGGACCACCCAGAGGGGAGCAGACTGAGGCTTCTCTGTGATGCAGAGGTGTGGGTACCTACGGGCAGATTCCTTGCTTGGACTCTCCAAAAAGGTGAAAAAGATACAAAAGGCCAAAAACCTTCAGAGAGCAAAAGACTGAGAAACCAGTTTCCACAGAGCTCAGCCCCTTGATTGGGGCCAGGGTGACTCAACCAAAGCAAGACTGACTGGAAAACGTGGCAGGCCCCGCCCCCAGAAGACAAGTCAAAAAAACAAAAGGACAATAACCACAGGGTCCCAATAAAATTTTAAATTCCCAACATCAGGGGAAATCAATATATTAAGCTCCTGATAATACCGTCAAACCTGTATATTTCATAGATACAAGTTTTTCTATTTTTTTTATTCACTCGCTTTCACATTTCTTGTTTTTTTAACTTTTTTTAAGCTACTTAATATTACAACTAGAGGCTTAATACAATGATAAACCCAGAAAGACCTGAAATAACCTTCATCGCCTGCAAGGAGTTATAACCACTCCCCCATCTTATCCTTCTGTCAGTGTTTCTACGTATTTGCTCTTCTGGTATTATATAAATCTTATTCCTGGGGTTCATTCTGACTAGGTCTTTTTATTTCTTGTCATTTACTTTTGTTAGGCTATATGTTTGTTTGTGTTTACATACCTTATCTTATTTTTGGGGCACATTCTGGATGGGATTTCTTCTTTTTCTCTATCTTTTTTTTATCCTTATTCTTTCTTTTTGGTGGTGAATCCCGATTGCTCCAAAACCTTCCAGGGTGCACCCTGCCTGGATTGTGGGCAATATATCCAGCTATACATCCTTTCACCCACTTCTCATCAAAATGACTAGGAAGAAGAACACCCAACAGAGGAAAAACCCAGAGACTACACCCTCTCCCTCAGAACTATTAGACATGGACATAAACAGTATGTCAAAAAGGGAATTCAGGGTGACAATTATCCAGGCAATGGCTAGGATGGAGAAAAACACTAATGACAACATAGAATCTCTAAGGGCAGAAATGAGAGCCAGTATAGCTGATGTAAAAAAACGCTGTCAGTGAGATCCAATCCAAACAGTCTAACAGCTAGAGTTACGGAGACAGAGGACAGAATAGTGATCTAGTGGATAAAATGGGCAAGAAGAAAGGTCAGGAGGAGAGCGGGAGTAAATTGCTCAGGAATCATGAGAAGAGACTTAGGGAAATAAATGACGCCATGAAACGTTCCAACATCAGAATTATTGGAATCCCAGAGGGAGTAGAGAAAGACAGAAGTCTAGAAGATATAGCTTACCAAATTCTGAATGAAAATTTCCCCAATCTGGGGAATGGAACAAGTGTTTGTGTCCCAGACGCAGAAAGGACACCTGCCATTATCAATGAATCTAGAAAAACACCAAGACACATAATTGTAAAATTTGCAAATTATAATTTTAGACAGGGGGTCCTGAGGGCAGCTAGGGGGAAGAGATTCCTTACATACGGAGGAAGACCCATCAGAATAACGTCAGACCTGTCCACAGAAACCTGGCAAGCCAGAAAGGGCTAGCATGATATATTCAGGGCACTAAACGAGAAGAACATGCAGCCAAGAATACTTTATGCAGCAAGGCTGACATTCAAAGTAGATGGAGGGATAAAGAGCTTCCAAGACTGGCAAGGATTAAGAGTATGTGACCACCAAGCCGGCACTACAAGAAGGATCAAGGGGGGGGTCCTATAAAAGAAGAAAGAACTCATGAGTGACTTAGAACAGAAACTTAGCATCTATAGAAACGAGGACTTCACAGGCAACATGATGTCAATAAACACTTATCTTTCAATAATCACTCTCAATGTGAACGGCCTAAATGCTCCCATAAAACAGCACAGGGTAGCAGAAGGATAAAACGACAGGACCCGTCCATATGCTGTCTACAAGGGACACATTTGGAACCAAAAGATACATCCAGACTGAAAGTGAAAGGATGGAGAGCCATCTTTCATGCCAATGGGCCTCAAAAGAAAGCTAGGGTAGCGATTCTCAGATCAGATAAATAAGATTTTAAGCTAGAGACTGTAGTCAGAGATACAGAAGGACATTACATCATTCTTAAAGGGTCTATCCTCCAAGAATATCTAACAATTGTAAACATTTATGCCCCCAATATAGGAGAAGCCAACTACATAAACCAACTGTTAATCAAAATAAAGAGTCATATTGATATGAATAAATAGGAGATCTTAACACGCCACTCTCAGTAACAGATTATCTAAACAGAAAATCAATAAAGAAACAAGAGCTTTGAATGACACATTGGACCACATGGACCTCATAGTTATATACAGAACATTCCACCCTAAAACAACAGAATACTCATTCTTCTCGAGCACACATGGAACTTTCTCCAGAATAGACCACATACTGGGTCCCAAATCAGGGCTCAGCTGATACCAAAAGATTGAGATGATTCCCTGCATATTCTCAGACCACAATGCCTTGAAACTGGAACTCAACCTCAAGAAAAAGTTTGGAAGGAATTCAAACACCTGGAGGCTAAAGACCAACCTGCTCAAGAATGCTGGGATCAACCAGGAAATCAAAGATGAACTTAAACAATTCATGGAGACCAATGAGAATGAAGACACATCGATCCAAAACCTATGGGACACGGCAAAGGCAGTCCTAAGGGGGAAATACATAGCCATTCAAGCCTCACTCAAAAAAATTGAGAAATCCTGAATACACCAGCTCTCTTTCCACCTTAAAGAACTGGAAAATAAACAACAAATTAAGCCAACCCCAGGCACAAGAAGGGAAATAATCAAGACTAGAGCAGAGATCAACGAGTTAGAAACTAGAGAAACAGTAGAACACATCAATGAATCCAGAAGTTGGCTTTCGGAAAGAATCAATAAGATCGATAAGCCACTGGCCAAAATCATCCAAAAGAAAAGAGAGGACCCTAATTAACAAAATTATGAATGAAAGGAGAGAGATCACGACTAATCCAAAGGAAATAGAAACAATCATCAAAAATTATCAGCAGCTATATGCCAATAAGTTAAACAACCTAGAAGAAATGGATGCATTCTTGGAAACCCATAATCTTCCAAGACTGAAACGGGAAGAAATTGACAACCTGAATAGACCAGTATCTAGTAATGAGAATGAAGCAGTGATCAAAAACCTCCCAAAAAACAAGAGTCCAGGACCTGACAAATATCCTGGGGAATTCTACCAAACTTTCAAGGAAGAAATAATACATATTTTCTCCTGAAACTGTTTCAAAAAATAGAAACAGAAGGAAAACTTCCAGATTCATTCTAGAAAGCCAGCATTACCCTGATCCCCAAACCAGGCAAAGACCCCATCCAAAGGAAAATTTCAGACCAATATCCCTGATGAATATGGATGCCAAGATTCTCAACAAGATGCTAGCTAATGGGGTCCAACAGCACATTAAAAACATTATTCATCATGACCAGGTGGGATTTATCCCTGGGATGCAAGGGTGGTTCAACATTTGCAAATCAATCAATGTGATATAACAAATCAATAAGAGAAGAACCACATGGTCCTCTCCATTGAGGCAGAAGAAGCATTTGACAAAACTCAGCATCCGTTCCTGATTAATACTCTTCAAGGTACAGGGATAGAAGGAACATTCCTCAACATCATAAAATCTAGCTATGAAAAGCCCACAACAAATATCATTCTCAATGGGGAAAAGCTGATAGCCTTCCCCTTGAGATCAGGAACAGGACAAGGATGCCCACTCTCTCTCACCACTCTTGTTCAACATAGTACTAGAAGTCCTAGGGACAGCAATCAGACAACAAAAAGAAATGAAAGGTATTCAAATTAGCAATGAAGAAGTCAAACTCTCTTTGCAGATGACATGATACTTTATATGGAAAACCCAAAAAACTCCACCCCCAAACTACTAGAACTCATACAGCAATTCAGTATGTGTCAGGATACAAAATCAATGCACAGGAATCAGTTGCTTTCCTATACACTAATAATGAAAATGTGGAAAGGGAAATTAGAGAATCGATTCCATTTACTGTAGCACCAAGAACCATAAAATACTATGGAATAAACCTAACCAAAGAGGTAAAGGATCTGTACTCAAGGAACTACAGAACACTCATGAAAGAAACTGAAGAAGACACAAAAAGGTGGAAAAGTATTCCATGCTCATGGATCAGAATAATTATTAAAATGTCTATACTGCCAGAGCAATCTATACTTTCAATGCCATCCCGATCAAAATTCCACCAGTTTTTCTTCAAAGGGCTGGAACAATCCTAAAATTTGTATGGAACCAGAAAAGACCCCGAATCGCTAAGGAAATGTTGAAAAAGAAAAACAAAGCTGGAGGCATCACATTGCCTGATTTCAAGCTTTACTACAAAGCTGTGATCACCAAGACAGCATGGTCCTGGCACAAAAACAGACACATAGACCAGTGGAACAGAATAGAGAGCCCAGAGATGGACCCGCAACTCTATGGTCAAATCATCTTTGACAAAACAGAAAAAAAATATTCAGTGGAAGAAAGAGTTTCTTTAATAAATGGCGCTGGGAAAATTGGATAGCTATATGTAGAAGAATGAGACTTGACCATTCTCTTACACCATTCACGAAGATAAACTCGAAATGGATAAAAGACCTCAATGTGAGGCAGGAATCTATCAAAACCCTAGAGGAGAACATAGGCAATAACTCTTTGACATCAGCCACAGCAACTTCTTTCAGGACATGTCTCCAAAGGCAAAAGAAACAAAAGCAAAAATGAACTTTTGGGACTTCAAGATAAAACGCTTCTGCACAGCAAAGGAAACAGTCAACAAAACAAACAGGCAACCCACAGAACGGGAGAAGATATTCGCAAATGACACTACAGACAAAGGTCTGATATCTAAGATCTATAAAGAACTCCTCAAACTCAACCCTCATAAAACATAATCACATCAAAAAATGGGCAGAAGACATGAACAGACACTTCTCCAAAGAAGACATACAAATGGCTAACAGACACATGAAAAAATGTTCATCATCTTTAGCCATCAGAGAGATTCAAATCAAAAGCACACTGAGAAACCACATTACACCAGTTAGAATGGCCAAAATCAACAAGCCAGTAAACAATAAATGTTGGAGAGGATGTGGAGAAAGAGGAACCCTCTTCCACTGTTGGTGGGAATGCAGGTTGGTGCAGTCACTTTGGAAAACAGTGTGGAGATTCCTCAAGAAATTAAAAATAGAGCTACCCTATGACCCTGCAATTGTACTACTGGGTATTTACCCCACAGAAGCAGATGCAGTACAAAGAAGGGCCACATGTACCCCAATGTTCATAGCCGCAATGGCCACAATCACCAAACTGTGGAAAGAGCCAAGATGCCCTTCAACAGATGAATGGATAAAGAAGATGTGGTACATCTATACAATGGAATATTATGCCTCCATCAGAAAGGATGAATACCCAACTTTTGTATCAACATGGATGGAACAGGAGGAGATTATACAGAGTGAAATTAGTCTAGCAGAGAAAGTCAATTATCTTATGGTCTCACTTATGTGTGGAATATAAAGAAAAACATGGAGGGCATCGTGAGAAGGAAAGGAAGGGTGAATGGGGGGAAATTGGAGGGGGAGATGAACCATCAGAGACCGTGGACTCTGAGCAACAAACTGAGGATTTTGGAGGGGTGGTGGTGGGGGGTTGGGCAAGCCTGGTGGTGGGTACTGAGGAGGGCACGTATTGCATCGAGCACTGGGTGTGAGCACTTGGTGCATGAACAATGAATCTTGGAACACTGAAAAAATAAAATAAAAATATGTGGAAAAAAAATAAAGTGAATTCAGGAGTGATTATTTTTAGTTCAGACATGGAAAGATATGATGGTACATGACTATATGGCAGGCTGTTCAGAGTATGTTCTGCTGCCTTTGGAAACTGCAAGTCGCAGATGCCATTGATTTCTGGTTTTAGAAGATCACTACTTTCAGACCAACTAATAAAATGTAGATGAAAGTAAAATTCTTAATATTACAACCCCCACAATGATTCCTGAATAGTGGAAGATCATATATAATTCATGTATTATTCAACATAGCAAATACTTATAATGGTTAGTGGAGATCCAGAATATTATAAATACCTTAACAACAATTTTACTCTTTACAAACTGATCATATGAATGAATCAGAAGAAACATACTGATGGTAATCTTGATATGTCTGAATGGTTCCGGTTACTCTCAAAAACAAATATTGACATTTATGTGCATGTGTCCAAACACATATGCACGTTTATTACTGATATTATTCTATTATTTAAAAATATTTGGACGGTTAGAGGTACTATAGATTTTTTAATCTGTCGTAATTCTATGTTTCTTTATCATATCTCAGCTAGTATGCAAACTACGCTTTTAGAGTTTGGAAGCAGAGACACCTGGGTGGCTCAGTTGATTGGGCAGCTGCCTTCGGCTCAGGTCGTGATCCCGGAGTCCTGGGATCAAGTCCCGCATCGGGCTCCTTCCTTGGCAGGGAGCCTGCTCCTCTCTCCGCCTCTGCCTGCCTCTCTGCCTACTTGTGTTCTCTGTTAATAAATAAATAAAATCTTAAAAAAATAAATAAAGTTTGGAAGCAGAAACCCTGTTGTTATAAGTTAGATAATCATCTCTACGTTGAAGAAATATATTTCAAGGTTTTTTTTTCTCTCATGCCTGGGCCTCCTTTAATAAGAATGTTTATAAATGCATAGTGTACATATATTAAAAAGTCGATCATTTTTAAATACATATATCAAAATATTTTTGGAAGTTGTGATAGAATATATATGCTTCTTATGAAGGTTTAGTATTACAAGATCTGTAATTTGGAAGTATTGACAGTACAAATGCTATTGATATAAATTGGCAACAATTAGAAAACAGTGTCCTCAACTTAGGGTGATTCACCTTAGGATTTTTCGACTTCACTATGCTGCAAGAGCGACACGCATTCAGTAGAGACCACACTTCAAATTCTGAATTTGCATCTTTCCCTGGGCTAGGGGTAGGCAGTACAACCCTCTCTCATGATGCTGGGAAGCAGCAGTGAGCCCCAGCTCCC
>JAPYYJ010001288.1:0-14388 GCA_028533885.1 Nasua narica | reverse complement strand
TCTCTCTGGGCAAGTTGCAGTCCAAGTAAATATCCAACAAGTCCATAGT
Organism: Nasua narica; assembly: GCA_028533885.1. Lineage (NCBI taxonomy): Eukaryota > Metazoa > Chordata > Mammalia > Carnivora > Procyonidae > Nasua > Nasua narica. Next base: position 14,339 of record JAPYYJ010001288.1, on the reverse strand, counting down.
AAAATACAAAGCACCAAAATTATCCAAATTAAGATGGAATAACAAAATTACTAAATTTTTTAAAAGTCAATATATATCCAACATCTCTAAAAATTCCTTTGTGTCTGTTGTTTTTGTTTGTTGTTGTTGTTGTAGGAACATTTAACATAAACTGTATCCTTTTAACAAGTCTTTAAGTACAGTGTAGCCATCCCTCAGAACAATGTACTGACCAAACATGCTTAAATGTGTACTAGCAACAGGCCTCAGGGGGAGAGGATGCTGTGAGTCCTTGAAGCCCAGCAGCTGGGAACGCCCAACCCCCTCAGGGTGCTCCTTTTTTCTGTAATCTCCCTGCCTCCAGAGATCACCTGTTTATTAGATGATCCCTTTAAATGTGTTTACTCAACCACAAATTCTATACTGCTTAATCAGGCATATCCTGCTTATCTATAATCTCCTTCCACTCCTTTGTTTATTGTTATCTTGTATCTAATAAATATGAGACTGAGGAGTTGTTCAGGACGCAGTCTTCTCAACTGCACTGCTGACCCCTGCTCCCTTTCTTTGGAAGCTGGCTTGTTTGTGCCTCATTCTTCTCCTGTGTGCTGTGGGGAAGTGGCAGTACAGGATACTGTATTTTTTTTAAAAGATTTTATTTATGTGACAGAGAGAGAGAGAGAGAGATCACAAGTAGGCGGGGGGGGGGGGGGGAAGCAGGCACCCCGCTGAGCAAAGAGCCTGATGCTGGGCTGGATCCTAGGACCCTGAGCGGAAGGCAGAGGCCTTAACCCACTGAGCCACCCACGCATCCCTCGATAAAGCTGTTTAAAATCAGTAGATTATTTGCTTTGGGAGAATGACTTTTGAATATATCATACTGAAGCGAGAGAGCTAGGTTATTGTCTCATGGAGTCGAAAAATGAATCTCATGGGCAAAGGAGAATGAGTAAAGAGATAGAAGTTTATTAAGCAAGGATACAGAAAAAACTCAGGAGTGAGAGGGGTCCCGAAAAGGTTGCCACTGAGGGATCTTAGGGTTGGTCTTTTATAGAAAGTTAACCAGGGAACTTAAATCTTTTTGACTTCTCCATTGAAAGCACCTTAGTGTAAACAGGACTAGAGACAACATCTTTAACAACTTACTTCTTTTTAGGGTCTATTTTGTGTTGACCACAGGAGACTTTTATAAATGAGACTTACCCCTTAGACACCTAGGACAGAAAGAGAAAGACAGATGAGAGAGAGAGAGAGAGGGAGAGGGAGGAAGGAAGGGAGAGTGAGCCATATGGTTTGTAGAGATTGCTTTTAGGCAAACAGGCTTGACCAATGGAATGCACTGGGTGGTCTGGAGTGTTCCCTTATCTCTGGTTTCCTTACATCTCCACATTTTTGGAATTTCTGTGAGCCTGATCAGGAGCCCCTTATCTCTCTCCCTACTTAGCCCCACCTGTCCCTTTCTCAATACCAATGGTGAACTATTCAATAAGATTCTAGGTTAGCAAATCCACAAAGATTTTTCTTGGCCATACATTAATTTTACAAATTGTTTGATGCCTTTATTGCTTGAATTTTAAGATGTTAATAAATGTTAAAGAGATGAACAGGAGAAAAACTAATGGACAATTGAGGCTTATATGGTAACCTGAGCTAAGGAGGGGATAGGGCTTTGACACTTCAAAGCGGAAGAAGAGAATTTACAGGAAGATAGAAAAACCAAATGTTTGGTAAATAAATGTTTGCCATGCCATGCAGGTAAGTCTAATTTAAAAGGTTATCTCTGATAATAGCTCACTTCCTAATACTGGCCCCCTCTCTAATTATTTTAGAAAGTTAAGAGAGCTGCTTAAAAAAAAATTCTTAGTGTGTCTGTTGAGGCCTTGATTGCTTTCAACTCGAAATAATCCACATGCCAGGGGTCACATATTCTGTACTTGATCTCAGTAACAAATGACATTTGTTTTCTAGTAAAATGTGAGTCTTAATATAATTGAAGTAACCCTACAGTGAATAAGACATCAATGTACTGTGTAAGAATAGGAATAAATTTGTTAGGATACCTCTTTTCAATTGAGTTCAGTACCAGTGTCAGTTACTTTGGAAAACTTAAGTTTCTAAGTACTTTGTGGAATTATAGTCCAGTCTTCCTGAGGAACTAACTTCTTATGAGTAGCATTAATCCAGCTGCTTTTTGTTTTGGTTTGTTTTTTTCCTTTGGACTGATCATCCAAAATTTTTTAAAAGTTAAAAGAAGAAAGAAAGAATAAAAGAAAGAAAGAAAGAAAGAAAGAAAGAAAGAAAGAAAGAAAGAAAGAAAGAAAAAGAAAGATAAAGAAAGAGCCATTTGGGTTGTAGAGGGTGCTTTTAGGTGAACCGACTTGAGCAATGGAATGCAGAAAGGGCCACAGTGACCACCTGGCTGAATATAGATAGGCCCATCATGCTACCTACACCAAAATATGTATAGGCCCTAACTAACCAATGGGCTACTTACTAGACACAGTTCCCAAAAAAGGGAAAATTCCATATGTGGGCATACCTCCTCATCTTCCCCCTTTAAAAACAGACCTCATTCACTGCCTCCTTGCAGTCGGCATCTTCTCTGCTGTCTTGCCCCTGCTGGGCTCCCTTGTGGTGTATTCAGTAGACTTCTATCTCCTTTGTTCTGCCTCAGGTAAATCCTTTCACTGCTCCTGAGGCCAACTTCCACCCAATCACTGCCCCACATTTGGGGGCCCCCATCTGATCAAGAGACACCTCATTTAAACATCACATGGGTGATTATCAGCACTTGAAAAGGTCTCTCTTATTGTGGTGGCAATCCATCTTGTCTTTACTGCAGAACACTTTCCCGTAGTCAAACCCCGTGGTCAGTAGGAATGGCAAATTCTTTCCATGCATCCTTCTAGGTTGTTATTACTTTATGTCTCAGAGTTTCTTTTTTTTTTTTTAAGATTTTATTTATTTATTTGACACAGAAAGAGAGAGAGAGACAAGGAGAGAGAGAGCACAAGCAGGTGGAGTGGGAGAGGGAGAAGCAGGCTCCCCGCTGAGCAGAGAGCCCGATGCTGATGAGGGGCTCAATCCCAGGATGCTGGGATCATGACCTGAACTGAAGGCAGCTGCTTAACAACTAAGCCACCCAGGTGCCCCTGTCTTGGGGTTTCTAAGGAAAAAGCCATTTTAAAGTATAGAGCATGATTATGAAACGATTCAGTTAAATTAGGCACAGGATGTGGTGTCAGACCCCAATTCATAGTCTGCCACATATAAATTTAAAGAGAGAGATTGTGTTTGTTGACAGGTGTCACTTTAATTTTTAACAAGAATATTGGGCAAATTCTAGGCCATCTGAACATAGTAGGTTGAGATTAGTAGTTTACATGGTAAGTTAGCAGAGTACTTTAGGTTAACATAGTAGGTTAGCCAATGAGGTTTTGTTGTTGCTATTGGTTCAGGCAAATGTCAAGGAGTGTGATTGCTGGATCATATAGCAAGAGTATGTTTAGTTTAGTAAAACAAACAAACAAACAAACAAACAAAAACCTGTCTTCCAAGGTTTCCTCCATCTTTCAAGATTCTTCTAGCTGGTGTAAGAATCAAATTGACATGAGACAGATTAACAGGAGAAAAACAAAATTTAATAGCATGTATATTTCTGATATACATGGACAGACCCAGAAAAACTGAGTTAACTCTGAAGTGGCTGAATTCATTACCTTAATTACCTTCATCTCCAGCTGAAGAAAAAAGGTCTTGGGGGTGAGAAGTCAGTTATGAGAGGTTACCAGTAAACAAAGATAAGGTTGTTATGTAGATTTAAATGCAAGTCTTCTCCAGGGACAATAGTTTCTAGAGATTTATCATCATCTTCCTCTCGGGGTACTGAGGGAGGCACCCACACACACACACAACATTTTGATCTGAGTACATGTATGTTGTACTTTAAAAAATCACAGAATTTTTAGTAAATCTTACTTTTTTTAAGATTTTATTTTATTTGAGAGGGTGAGTAAGAAGGCATGAGCGGGGGAAGGGAGAGGGACAAGCACAATCCCCACTGAGCCAGGAGCCTGATGCAGTTCTTTTTTTTTTTTTTTTTTTTCTGATGCAGTTCTTGATCCCAGGACCCTGGGATCATGACCTGAGCCAAAGTTAGACACTTAACTGACTGAGCTACCCAGGTACCCCACAACTTCTTTTTCTTATTAGACAAATTAATTTGTATGAATTTTGAACTGAAGTTGAAGTTGTTGTCAGTGAGCAAGAATTCCTGTCTCCTCAAAGGTCCTTCTAGCTGGACTAGGAATCAAATTAACATGAAGCAGATTATCAGGAGAAAATCAAATTTAGTAGAATTTGTTTGGGGTATCTTCACAGAAATGGAAATTCTAAAGACAGCCAAAATGAAATATATATGTCTTACTAAAGTAGAGAGATAGGGATAGCAGTCTGGGACTTCAGAGGAAAGAAATGTAATTCATAAAGTAATAATGTAAGAGTAGGCCATTAGGCCTTAACAGGATGCCTGGAGGCCAGCAAAGGGGGAGTCATGGCCCATTAATGGAGAAAGGGGAGTTAGAGACCTGTCCTCGCAGCACTCCAAAAATAAAGCCGTGAGAAGCCATATCAAGCCAGATAAGCAAAGACAAAGAAGCCCCAAGACTCTGGCTAAGTAAAAGAGAAAAGAAGACAATAAAACCCCACTCCCAAAGAACTCCTCTCCCCAAATTATAAATATTCTACCTTCTAGTTAATAATTGTCAATGAAAGATAAAGACCAAATACTGAGCTCAACTCTCCCTTGAGTTTAGCTGCTCTCACATCTCAAGACTATACTCTCCCTTTAATAAATTTTCCCATTTACACTGCTCAACCACTGTGTCTGGTCCATCCTTAAATTCTTTCTTGTGAGGAGACTAAGAGCTTTCAGCGACATCCCAGGGATGGGCTGGACGAGGTCAGGGCTTGGGAGTCACCTCAGTCCATTCAGCAACAGTAAGAAGAGCAGAAGTTTGGTAATTAGATGTTTGCCCTGCCATACAAATAGGCCAGCTAAAATTTATTTCTGATAAGAATACTTATTTTGGGAAAGACCCCCAATTTTGATTCTTCTGTGTAGTTAAGGGAAGATCAAAAGCTTCTCTCGAACCCATTCGGCTAAGAGTAAAATTTTTTTTTTTAATAATAGGGAAGGTTTTGGGGCACCTGGGTGGCTCAGTGGGTTAAAGCATCTGCCTTCAGCTCAGGTCATGATCTCAGGGTCCTGGGATCGAGCCCCACATCGGTCTTTCTGCTCAGCAGGCAGCCTGCCTCTCTGCCTACTTGTGATCTCTCTCTCTGTATCAAATAAATAAATAAAATCTTTAAAAAAAATAATAGGGAAGGTTTTTTAAACTGTCTGGCGTACTGCCTATTAATGATTGTATCAGATTCTATATAAAAGCATGCAGTTGTTTATTTTTTTAATTTTTTATTTAAACTCAATTTAATTAACATATAATTTGTTGTTAGTTTCAGAGGTAGAATTTAGTGATTCATCAGTTGCATACAACACCCAGTGCTCATTACTTCAAGTGTCCTCCTTAATGTCCATCACCCAATTACTCCATTCTCCCCTCCAATTTGTTTCCTATAGTTAAGTGTCTCTTATGGTTTGCCTCTGTTTTCATCTTATTTTATTTTTCCTTCCCTTCCCCTACATTCATCTGTTTTGTTTCTTACATTCTACATATGAGTGAAATTACATGGTATTTGTCTTTCTCTGACTGACTTATTTTGTTTAGCATAATACCTACTAGTTCCATCCATATCATGTACACACACACACAAACACATACACACAGAGGAATATTATTCAGTCATCAAAAAGAATGAAATCCTGCCATTTGCAATGATGTGGATTATATATATACACAGACCACAAATATCTATATATATATAGATATATATATATATCTATATATATCACATCTTCTTTATCCATTCATCTTTCAGTGGACACCTGGGCTCTTTCCATATTTTGGCTGCTATGGATATTGCTGCTAAACATTAAAAGAAGAATTAATACCTATTCTTTTGAAACTGTTTCAAAAAAAATAGAAATGTAAGGAAAACTTCCAAATTTGTTCTATGAGGCCAGTATTACCTTGACCCTAAAACCAGACAAACACCCCACCATACAAGAGAATTACAGAATATTCCTGATGAACATGAATGCAAAAATTCTCACCAAGATACTAGTTAACAGTACTTTAAAAGGATTGTTCACCATGACCAAGTGTGCTTTATTCCTGGGCTGCAAGAATGGTTCAACATTCCTAAATTAAACAATGTGATACACCACATTAATAAAAGAAATGACAAGAAACATATGATCCTCTCAGTAGATCCAGAAAAATCATTTGACGAAATACAGCACCCTGTCTTGATAAAAACTCTCTTTAGTGTAGGGATAGAAGGAACATGCCCAAGTATCATAAAAGCCGTATGTGAAAAACCCACAGCAAATATCTTCAAAGGGGAAGAACTGAGAGCTTTACCCCTAAGGTCAGGAACACAACAAGGATGTCCATTCTCACCACTGTTTCTCAACACGATACTGGAAGTCCTAGCCTCAGCAATCAGAAATAAAAGACATTAAGATTGTCAAAGAGTAAGTCAAACTTTCACTCTTTGCAGACATGATACTCTATGTAGAAAACTCAAAAGACTCTACCCAAAAATTGCTAGAACTGATACACGAATTCAGCAAAGTTGCAGGATATAAAATCAATGCACAGAGGTCATTTGGATTTCTATACACTAACAACGAGACATAAGAAAGAGACATCAAGGAATTGATCCCATTTACCATTGCATCAAAAACCATAAGATACTTAGGAATAAACCTAACCAAAGAGATAAAGGATCTGTACTCTGAAAACTATAGGACACTTAGGAAAGAAATTGAGGAAGACACAAAGAAATGGAAAATCATTCCATATTCATGGATTGGAAGAACGAATATTTTGGTAAAATATCTGTGCTATTAGAGTAATCCTCATACTCATCTTGGGGTGCCCTGCCGAAGGCAATTGCTTAACCAACTGAGCCACCCAGGTACCCCTCTACTCAAATTTCTTATGCACAATTAGATTCAGAATAAATCTTATTGGTGAGTTTTTGTTATTTGTTTTTTTTTTTTTTAATATTTTATTTATTTATTTGACAGAGAGAGAGAGAGATCACAAGTAGCAGAGAGGCAGGCACAGAGAGAGGGGAGCAGGATCCCTGCCGAGCAGAGAGCCCTATGCCGGGCTTGATCCCAGGACCCTGAGATCATGACCTGAGCCGAAGGCAGAGGCTTTAACCCACTGAGCCACCACCCAGGTGCCCTTACTAGTGAGTTTAATAAGTTGAATATAAATCCTATGAAAATGATACAATTATAGATAATTTTTATTATTTATATCAGGTAAATTCTCATTCTCTAAAAATGATTTCATTGCTTCAAAAAATATTGAATTTCCATGGGATATGAAGAGACAATGTAGGATACAAAGGCTATGAAAGTTTTTGGTATAGAACTTTTCAATATGTAAGTGAATTAATCCATTTATAAAATATATACATTTTATCTGGAAATATAATTTTTATAGAATGTATAGATATAGAAAAAGTTGCTTCATTGGCTCAGTGGTGATATCTTTATATATATTTGACACTGTCTCTGGATATATTTTATAGTAATAAATATAATACTGCAATAATAGCGGGGCGCCTGGGTGGCTCAGTGGGTTAAGGCCTCTGCCTTTGGCTCAGGTCATGATCCCAGGGTCCTGGGATCGAGCCCCGCATCAGGGTCTCTGCTCAGTGGGGAGCCTGCTTCCCCCCTCTCTCTCTGCCTGCCTCTCTGCCTATTTGTGATCTCTCTCTCTGTCAAATAAATAATAAAAAAAAAATACTGCAATAATAGCAATAATAATATTTTCTCATAATATGCTTTAATATTCATATTTAAACTTCTATTCTTTATATCTATTAATTAAATGCATATTTTTATGTGCTGACAGTATGATAGGTATTTGACTTTTTTTATGATAGGTATGCATAAAAAATGTTTATGATTAAAATCAAATAATTTAAAATTACCTATTTTATTTAGATTAAAATATTAAAACATATATTAATGTTATATTAACATTATTGACACTGAAAAAGTTCAAAATACTAGAGCAAAGAATTCCATAAAATATAATCTATCATAGAAATCATCAAACTGTGGCACCCGGGTGGCTCAGTTGGTTGGGCATCTGCTTTGAGCTCAGGTCATGATCCCAGAGTCCTGGAATTGAGCCCTGCATTGGTCTCCCTGCTCATTAGGGAAGATGTTTCTCTCTCTACCCCTCACCGTACTTGTGATCTCTCTCTCTCTCTCTCTCTCATGCACTCCATCTTTCAAATAAAAGAAATAAAATCTTTGAAAAAACTCATCAAACCTAGAACCAAAAAAGCAAAATACTTACACTCCAATTATATGATGTAAAATAAAATGAAATGAATCCAGCCACATAGAAAAGCATGTTACACTAAGAACTTGGGCTTTTATTTTTTTTTAAACATCACTCATTTCATTTTTCAATCTGAATATCAGAAAACACAAAAAAAATCTTAAAAAAATCAAATTGAAGTAGAATCACTAAACTGAATACTGCTTCAGCAAATTAAAGTTTGTCTAATAGCACAATAACTTTTTATTCGTCATTTCATACTAATTTTACAAATTAACCTGGGTACTACCAAATACAGATTATTTTAATTAAAGAAATGTGGCTTCCATTATCATTAATTATTATTCCATTCTACTTATATTTATGTCAATAAGTCTCAAAAATAGCTTTGACTCATAATTCACTACTAGAAATCTCTTGCTAAGACACCTACTTGCTGGGGCGCCAGGGTGGCTCGGTGGGTTAAAGCCTCTACCTTCGGCTCAGGTCATGATCTCAGGGTCCTGAGATCAAGCCCATCATCCAGCTCTCTGCTCTCCCCTCTCTCTCTGCTTGCCTCTCTGCCTACTTGTGATCTCTCTCTGTCAAATAAATAAAATCTTTAAAAAAAAAAAAAGAAACCCACTTGCTAAGCATGGCTACCCAGGACTCACATTTGTCATTGTATTTAAATATAATTTCCAAGATTGAAATTCTTATTGCCCTTAGATGAGAAGCTAGACATTAAAAATAAATAATAATAATAAAATGAATAAATGTAAGATGTGTAGCCATAAACTTTTAATATCCGCAAATGCTCCCGGGAGTCACTTGGGAGAAGTGTTTTAGTGTGGGATGTTAGACTCAAAACTCTCTGCTAATCATTGCTCTGTCAATTATTAGCCATGTAAACTTTCCAATCCTCATTTATCTTTTGTATAATTTGAGAATAATAGTTAAAATTTACTTTATAAGACTGTTATTGTGAGGAATAGATAATAAAATTTATGTAAAATATTTTGCTCAGTTCTATTTTCACATGTATGTTTAATAAAGATAGGGAAAAATTTGAAACAATAATTATGTACTTCCAGAATCTGATTATTATTATTATTTTAATGGTAATGCATTTCTCAGTCTCATGAGTCAAAAATCACAATCATTTTTAAAATCTTCCTATAGCCTTAACCACTAGATAAAATGAATTTTTATTCTCACATGGAGTATTCTTATTATCTTGTATACCACCAGATAATACCAGTTGTTAGCTAATTGGGGATCAATTTCTTATTCTAGAATTCATGTCACCAACCACCAACCTAACATTTAACTTCTTTTGATGTTTCTCTAATTTTATGACCTGCCATTCAAATCGTAGTGTCCACTATTGCTAAAAATACAGAATGCTGGGGTGCCTGGGTGGCTCGGTTAGTTGAGCGACTGCCTTCAGCTCGGGTCATGATCCTTAGGTTCCGGGATCGAGTCCCGCATTGGGCTCCCAGCTCTGAAGGGGGGGGGGGGTTGTCTGCTTCTTCCTCTGGCCTTCTCTCCTCTCATGCTCTCTCTCACTTTCTCTGTCTCTTGGGTAAATAAATAAAATTAAAAAAAAAAAATACAGAATGCTTGTCCAAGCTTCAGCCTATGCATATCTTGTTTCATTTCTCTGACATTCATTACCTTCCCTATTTATCAATGTGATTATTATTCCTCCTTGAAAATTTCACCAACACACAATCTATTATAATCTGTTTAAAAAAAAAAAAAGAGAGAGAGAGAAAACAGACCCCAAGTGGAGTCTCTTGGTTTAAGCCCATATCACCAAACAGAGACTTACTATTTCATTTCATTACAATTTCAACATCTCCCAGGAATGGAATCTTAAGTCAGTCAATCTGAAATTATCTGGTCAACACCAGTGAAGTAATAGACCCCTACAGTCCCCCAAAGTAAAGTGACCTGGCCACAAACAAATCCACTCTTTGCTAGTAGTAGCTGCTTTCTCCCACCCCCTTCTGCATATAAAAGTCTTCATTTTTGTACAGATTCTTGGAGACACTTTCTGTTTCCTAGGTGATATGCTGCCCAACTCATGAATCATTAAACAAAATCAATAAGATCTTTAAAATTTACCTAGTTAAAAAAATTTTTTTAATAGATTTGGTGGCAATATCAAGATCCAAAGGAAAATCTTGACAGCTTTGTGGAGGAGAAGCAGACATAGTTTCTATGACCCCTTTGAGTTTGTTGGTATTTCTCACCATTTCTGAGAGCCATGGGTAAGTTTCTTTCACTTCTGAACTCTGCAGTCTTTGCGCTGAGTTTCTGACATAATTGGCTTTCAAGTCCAGAGCTTAGTAGGCCAGCTTGAGCAGAACTTGGTTCCATCCATAACCCGAGTCCCTAGCCCTTGGTTCAGTCTGTAATTCTCCAGTTGTTTGGAATCCCTCTCTATATTTCACAATGGGAACTGTTGGTGGCTGCTAGCCAGAGTAGGACTGGGTCTGATTTAGAAACCTACTGGGTCTGTGGTCAGACTGGGTACAACTTAAGCAGGAATGGGTCTAGTGTGATGCCATAGGTGGGTAAAATTTTGTTTTAAGACTGAATAAGCAGTTTATCCCATTCTGTAGCCCCCATTTGTTGGGGTCTGCTGGTTCAGTTCTTTCCCCGGTTACCAGTTCTATACTGGGAATTGTTGGTAGTGTAGACAAGGCCTTATACTGGCCAGTCCACAGTAATATATATTTGGTTATTGCTGGTGTGTTAATGTGCACATGCTTGCTTGTCACCTAAATTTAAGACTCTTATGTTAGGATGAGTTGATCATGAAATGGGCTAGATTGACACTAGGTCACCTGCCAATCTGAAGAAAATTTCTGTTTGATGAATTATACTGCAAAACACTACATAATCCCTAGTGCAGTGTCAATCTCTCTTAGGTACTAATTTGGTCCTGAGAGCCAAGGCTTAGTTAAAAAAAAAAAAAATCCTTAAATTCTGAAAGGTTGAATGTGTCACTTTCCAGTACACTCACTCAAAAATGTCTAGATCTTACTACATAGAAATTGTTTTGAATCTTGAGAACTTGGCTTGGTAACTGTCAGGTTGGGGGCTCTAAAAAAATAGCTGGACAGAAATATGGGTGTATTTCATTTGCAGTTAGATATGGCTGGACAGAAATGTACACTGAATGCTATTTTTGGCTAGAGTCCTACCAAACTGCTGCCCTTCTTCAGAGAAATTACAATAACCATTAAGAGAAACATTTTAAGTAGGTAAGATCATTTAAGAAGTGCATTTGAAAGCAAGGGCTCTCAAATCAAACAATAACATGAAATGCTTATCTCAGTTGACACGCAGATGTCTCCAAAAGGCTTCAAAATTCCAAAGTAGTTTACTTGATAGATTCATTTCAAAAGGTTAATGAGAAATTAAGGATATAAAAGGTACCTAAAATAGAAGACTGTAAGACTGATGTGATTCCTATTGTTCCCCTCTGTTCTCCTTCACCTGAGTGAATACCTGAGTCACTATCAGTACTGTTCTTTACTTGAGTCCTTTACCTGGTTACTCAGTCTACTAATCCTCTGTCTGAATTGCCTTTACACAATGAAGAGACTCTTAAATAATTACCTTTTAAAAGATAAAAGGTATTTTTAGGTATCTTTCACTCCTTGGCTAAAGGGCAAAATAAGGGCCATCAATAAAGAATTTCCTAAACACAGGGAAGATCCTCATAAGTTTTGGTAAATGATTTATTTCCTGAGATGATGGATTGATAAAATGATACAAAATAGTATGGGAGGCCACTGATCTGACTGAATAGTGACCATAGTTGAGCAATTTGAATAAACTTTGTAACAAGACCATAAACAAAGTTCACCAAGTTAGTGGCCTTATAGATGTCCCCATATCCACCCTCGAAAGAGGGTCCCCATGTGGGGTCCTCCATGGATTGACAGGATTCTGAGGGATTTTCTGGTAAACTGCTATATTATTGAGGGAAACTAAAATTCAATAGCCAAGGGAAACTATGAAATTAGTGGAAAACCTTGCTGAATTTTGGTAGACACCAGAACTGTACTTTTTACTTTAAATACCACTCAGAGCTTTGCAAAGGGGATCCTTGGGAATCTGACAGAATCTGGTTAAGGACTTTCTTTCCAAAGTCAGCTGCTATCTGTCTATAGTGCCCAGTTGAGAGAAGAAAATAAAATTTCACATTGTCCCTTCCTTTATTGTTTGTCTCAGCTGCAGATCGAAAAAGATAATTGAAAGGATTTCTTTTCTTTTCTCTTTTCATTTTTAATTTCTTTTCTTGTCTTTTTCTTTTTCTTTCCTTTTTTTTTTCAAAGTAGCTCCATGATCAGAAATTGGCCAGACTGAAAGCTGATGTTAAGAGCCTGATAGGAACCTATTTTAGGCCTTCTCTCCTAACCTAAAATGAAACTATATACCCTCAGTGGCTGTGGGGGGGTGCCCTCTTGAAGCTTTTGTAAAAAGATTTACTAAAACATTCCAAAGTTCTATAGTTGAAGATATTGGTTGGATATGCAGATCAGTCCCTTGCTACCATTTAGGCTACAACCCAGTTGTTTGAGGAATTAAAAGGAAATGTTCTTAACTTACATATCTTTGCAAAACAGAAATGCTTCCCAGAAACAATTCAAAGTTTACCTATACTTTTTACTAATCCCAACACTTACCGTATTTTTTTCTCAAAAGGCATTAATTAATATCAATTAAATATAAATTAATTAATATAAATTAAATATAAAAATTAATATTTTGTTCTAGTTGATATAAAATATTAATTTAATATAAAATTTTAATTAATATAATATGATTGATTAATTATATGATATAAATATTTAATTTTAATTAATTGATATAAAAATCTGGCGATGAGAAATAAAGTCCTTGGAGGAACTCATACTCTTTCCCTCATATTCTTTCACAGAATTTTCATATTCTATGCCTTTTTGATATAAATGTTCTACCTGATCTTTCTTTATGTCAAAAGCACATCATGTGTCAAAAGCACATGATAATGTCGATCTGAATAGTAAAAATAGCCTAAAGGTAGTTTACCAGCAAAATGAGTTTTTTTGGGAATGGTAGAGGAATTGCAATTTGGAACATAACAACTAGGATGAAATAGGAGAGTCTGGAGGACAAGTTCTCTATCAAAAAATCAAGTTCTTTTATGGAAGAAAGAAGGAAGTTGGGAAAGGCTGTCACTGTGACCATGAGGTATTAAACTGTATACTGTTTTCATTAGTGAAACAAAAAAAGAAATGTCTAATAATGAAGAAATGTTAGAATGTATCAAACATTTAAAGGTACAAAAAAAATGAACTCTGATAGCAGTGTATTCCAAAGTGTGTCATATGTGAATTTTTGAAAACACAGGCTAAAAAAAAAAAAAAAACACAGGCTAAAATATTTAGAAAGTTTTCTTGATCAGACTTCTTAGAGCTGCAAGGTTAATAAAATATGCTGTGAATTTCCATGAGGGTATGTAATTGTGTCTGAGATTTAGTTGTCATTGTTACTATCTCAATGATGCTAGCAGAAAACATGAGACTCCTGGGTAAGAGAGAAGAGACTTTATTATTTATTGTCATTTATTACTCATTTATTGCGTCATGCAAACAGCATGATTATAAGATGTGTATTGATCCCCCAAGTACACACATTCCACAGGCATGATGTGGAGAGGCACAGATGGTTACTGCCCATGCAGTAGATTTGTGTTACAGATGAGAAGCAATAAGCTTAGGCAGTCCACTTCTTTCATAGGAAACAGGAAGTAAGCCTACTGTTTGTCTCAAAGGATGATATTACCTCATCCCTCAACCCTTCAGGTTGCTTGTTACAAACAAAGTC
>JAPYYJ010001287.1:0-14391 GCA_028533885.1 Nasua narica | reverse complement strand
CACCTCACACACTCTCCAGGACATCTGCTTGCACACCCACCACCACTTGATACATCACTTCACCTTCAACAACCCTACCTGCCTCCTGAGTTCCCTCCCTAGTATCCACATCCCTGGTGTTAGCTCTACCAGGATTCCTCACAGAAGCTTCAAACTCAAATCCTGAACTAATTCATATTTAGCCCCATCTCTGATAGTACGATGATGAAAATATCCCCAATCTGTTACCCTTCTTTACATCCAGCTTGCATCTGCCACATATTCTTAGTGCCTTCACACTCTGCTTCTGGACTCCATCCTTTGACTTGACTCAGCCACTGAGAGTTCAAGGAATATGATTCCAGCAGTGGTTGGAAACTGTTTGCCCTCTGCCACAGGAGGGACATGCTCAGGCTCGCACAGCATTTCCAGCTGAAGCTGTCTTAGATCAGTCAATAGCCAGCTAAACAACACCTATGTGAGCAAACTCAGCCAAGGTCCACCGTTAGGACAAGTAAAAATTCAGGGTAAGAGGCTTAATTGTCCCTGTTGAAAATAAAGGAAGAGAGTCCCAAAGTTCCTCTTTTTTTTTTTTCAGTATTTACTTGAGGAAACTTGTGATTGTGGGTGCTTTCCCCCCTCTTTGAAATGTATATAAATCCATTGAAAAACACAGATAAGCTTTTTGCCAGCTTTGTGATCTAGGAATGTCAAGGACCTGGGAACTGTCTCTTTGAACTCCTCATACCAAGGAAGAAAACACTCCTAACCTCAGTGGGCACCAGGATCCATGTGTAAAACCACCTCCTGTCAGAATGCACTTTTTTCAGGATGAAGCCAATTAGCTAGCATGTATTGTCACCCCAATTCCCAGGGTGAACTGTTTGTGACAGATGGTGCTGTCAAGCCTGCTTACTTGAGAGCTAATAACTGTCAATCCTGAGAACATGTGGGTAATGAGTCGTGTGTGCACAGCTATGAAAAAAGGTGGGATTTCTTTGTCTTTGCATCTCTTCAAAGATTGCCTATGATACACATCACATTTTGGTAAATCTAATTCTATAATAAATTTTTGTGAAGAGTGCTCACTTCGGCAGCACATATAATAAATTTTTGTGAAGATTTTTCCTGTTATTTTTGTGAAGATTTCTCAGAGATCTTCTTTTAGTTATATTTCCCCAACATGACTGAAGACATATGAGCAAACCCAGTTAAGAGTAGCCAAATTTAAAAAAAAGTCAAATCAGTTACTCTAAAGATTAGCTAATTTCACCTAATGCCCAAAATAAGTAAATGGCTATATGCCACTAAGATTTCTGTGACTGTGTGTTACACAGCATCATGACAATTGAGATATAACATATAATTATCAATATTTCTACTACATTAAAAAATAGCCAAAGAGAAACCCTGGGACTCTCCATTATCCCCTCTTCTTCATCCAAATTCTAGGTCCCCAAATCTACTGACTCTCTTGAGTCTAATTTCCAAACCTCTCTGAAGCCAAATATCTTCTACACCACTACCCCTCCATGAAGTCAGACAACCAACTTTCCACTGTGTTACTAATCCATGCCTCCAGTCTTATTCTCCTCCCATCCATCCTGTCTCATGTGGTCAAAGCAAACTCTCCACCTCTGCACCGTTTTATTTAAAATTTCCTCACCTCTACATCCAAAACTCATTATGCAGCACAAAGCTTTCCATACTGACATCTGCCTCTACCCCCAACAAAACCCCCATCCATTTCTCCCCAATTTCCTCACCGACACCCCTCAGCATTCCAGACCCGGGACTATTAGGTTAACTGTTCATAACCACAATCACCATTCTCTCTGTGTCCCTCATAGTCCAGACCACAAACCAGAAAGGCCTTTGGAAGAGTCTCGTGATCCCAAGTTATCTGTTCAAGTGTGTACTCCTCATGAATTTTCCCCCATCAATCTCCTCTGTGCACCTGAATCAGGAATACTTCTTTAGGCAACCTACGGAATGGGAGAAGATGTTCGCAAATGACACTCCAGACAAAGGGCTGATATCCAAGATCTATAAAGAACATCTCAAACTCAACACTCACAAAACAGATAATCACATCAAAAAATGGGCAGAAGACATGAACAGACACTTCTTCAAAGAAGACATACAAATAGCTAACAGACACATGAAAAAATGTTCATCATCTTTAGCCATCACGGAGATTCAAATCAAAACCACACTGAGATACCACCTTATACCAGTTAGAATGGCCTAAATCAACAAGACAGTAAACAGTGCATGGAGCACGGGTGTGGTGCATGAACAATTAATCTTGTCACACTGAAAAAATAAAATAAACATATTTGGGAAAAAAATAAAAAATAAAAATTAGAATTACTAGTCATAAAAAAAAATCATTAGCCATCAGGGAAATTCAAATCAAAACCACATTGAGAGGGGCACCTGGGTGGCTCAGTGGGTTAAAGCTTCTGCCTTCGGCTCAGGTCACAATCTCAGGGTACTGGGATCAAGCCCTGCATTCAGCTCTGTGCTCAGCCAGGAGTCTGCTTCCCTCTTTCTCTCTTTGCTTGCCTCTCTGCCTACTTGTGATCGCTCTCTATCAAATAAGTAAATAAAATCTTAAAAAAAACACACATTGAGATACCACCTTACACCAGTTAGGATGGCAAAGATTAACAAGGCAGGAAACAACAAATGTTGGAGAAGATACGGAGAAAGGGAACCCTCTTACACTGTTGGTGGTAATGCATGTTGGTGCAGCCACTTTGGAAAACAGTGGAGATTCCTCAAAAAATTAAAAATAGAGCTACGCTATGACCCAGCAATTGCACTACTGGGTGTTTACCTCAAAGATACAGATGTAGTGAAAAGAAGACCCATATGTACCCTGATGTTCATAGCAGCAATGTCCACAATAACCAAACTGTGGAAAGAGCCGAGAAGCCCTTCAACAGACAAATGGATAAAGAAGATATGGTCCATATATACAATGGAATATTACTCAGCCATCAGAAAGGATGAATACCCAACCCAATGGGACTGGAGGAGATTATGTTGAGTGAACTAAATCAAGCAGAGAAAGTCAATTATCATATGGTTTCACTTACTTCTGGAACATATGGAATAACGTGGAGGACATTAGGAGAAGGAAAGAAAAAGTGAATTGGGGGAAATAGGAAGGGAGACAAACCATGAGACACTGTGGTTTCTGAGAAACAAACTGAGGGTTTTAGAAGGGAGGGGGTGGAAGGATGGGTGAGCCTGGAAAAGGTATTAAGGAGGGCATGAATTGCATAGAGCACTGGGTGTTTTACATAAACAATGAATCTTACTGCTTCAGGAGTTGCGGGGAGAGGTGAGCCTGGTGGTGGGTATTAAGGAGGGCATGTATTACATGGAGCACTGGGTGCAGTACATAAACAATGAATCTTGGAGCACTGAAAAAATAAAATTAAATTTAAAAAACTATAATGATGTATTTTATGGTGACTAACATAACACAGTTTAAAAAAAAAAAGGAATACCTCTTTATTCTAGGATTATCTGCTTGCTACCAACCACTTGTCTCACCAACCATGTGTCCTTCCTGTGTGCCCCAAAACACCAGCCACTTTCCTACCTCGGTTCTTTCACATGGATGTTTCTTTGAGTGGAATTCTCAACCCCAGATAACCATTTGGTTAAGTCCCTACTCATCACCATCTAACATCCTCTATAACTAACCCATCTGTTTACATTTTTATTGCTTTTAGAAAATAAATACTGCAGGGAAGGGAGCATGGTTTGGTTCAGTGATGCCTCCAGGTGCCCAGAAGGGGAGCTGACCCTTCATGGGGATTCTATATGTTCACATTGAATTAATGAATAAGTGAAGACACCTCCTTTCCTTCATCTGTAAAATGAGGGGCTGATTTACTTGGCCCTGAGTTGGTTTCCAACTCCAATATTACAGCACTCTAAATATAGATCAACAACCCACCTGCCACCTTCAGTTCCAAACTCGCAGATTCATAGAAGCGTCCCTTTCTGAAGAAGCAGGTATACAGCCCATTGTCGAAAGCCTGAATCTTGTGGATGTGCAGGATGGCCTCCCCCCAGGTGAGGTAGTCCTTCACCAGCGAGGTCCGCCCTGTGTACTGGGCCAACTGCTCCTCTCTCTGCTCCCGCTGGTTTTGATAGATGAACACCGCTTCTGAGAAATTTGAGCGGAACCACCGCAGCTCCATGTTCTCCATATTCATGGCAGGGGACACACTACATGGCAGCGTGATGTCCCCACCCAGCACTGCCACAATGGGTTCCGAGGGGCCAATCACCATGAATTCCTCTGTGGACACAGACATAGCAGTGAGAAAGCTGGAGAGATACAGGATGGGGGCAGAGAGCACACTGTCAGGTGGGAGGCCGAGGCAGGAGGGAGTAAGTGTCAGGTAGGAGACCCTAATCTGAGAGACTCAGCTGTGACCACTCTGAATCAGGACGAGTTTGTTCTTTAATAACTTTGAGACTCAAAATGAGGTCAAAGAGACTCCCTCAGCAGCCCATGCCAGCCCCAGTTCTTCCAGGACTCTCTAATTCAGCGGTTCTAACTTTCCACAGGTATCGCAAACACCAGTAAAGCTTGAGGACACAGCTGAGAAACACAGACTGATGGGCTCCTCCCCCAGAGCTCCTGGTTCAGTAGGTCTAGAGGTGATGAGATGCTGATATTGGTGTTCCAGGAACCACACTCTGATATCCACAGCTCTAACCTGCCTCCTCTTAGGACAACACTGAGAACTGACCAAAGCACAGCTGTGGCCAAGGTGGGAGCTCCCTGCTCTTTGGGACACACCAGGAACTTCCCCATGACCTCTCCTATGTTTATTATTTCTGCCCATGTGTTTCTCCTCTGCTAAATTACATGTGCACTAATAACTAGAGTCCATAGCTATTTCTGTTAAAACCTGCCCCCACTCCCATCAATCACAGGCCCAAATCACTACTTCTTACAATAAAAGGTTCACTTCACTGCCACCACCCCTCGAAGGCCTTGGTCTTCTGAGAATTGATGAACATGTCACGACAGGACACTTCTGCAAGAAATACCCATGCTGGGCCTCAGAAGAGTAACTTCTCACCTCCTGTGCTACTCAACTTTGGCTGAGTCACTATATGTCTCACCTGAAGGATGGGAGTGACTACACTCCCTCTAACGATTCTCTCCCAAACCCACGTGTGTGACTCTTTCAATCCATAGGGAAACCACGCCCCTCCTCTGCTCAAAGCCCCGCAATAGCTCCACAGTTCCCACGTGGCCCACAGGCCCTATAGGGATGACCCACCCTCTCTGACCCCCAACACTTGCTTCTCCTTCTCCCTCACTCTCCTACAGCCAACACTTACTTCCTTGACTCCCTAAACAAAAGCAAATTTCCACCTTTGCACTGACTGCTCCACATGATAGAAACCCTGAATCCAGGGGGAGTCTCACAGGATGACACACCACTTCCATCAAACTTCATTCCGATCTCAATGTCTACACTGGCCACCTATGGAACACTGCAGCCTGCCCACAACCCTCCTGCCCCGCACTTCCACACTCTCCTCTACTTCCTTGTCCCATGCTCTCCATTCCTCTAACAGACATAGATTATATGGGGTTGTGGTATTTAGTACTCCCTGTCACCTGCCAAAATGAGCTCTGTGAAGACAGATACTCTGTCATTTTGTACATAGAGTAGCTCCTAACAAACACTGGACACCCTATCAGTATCTGTGGGTATAATGAATTAATCACAGAATAATTTGGTTAGATACCAATAGAACCAGGGAACAAGAAATTCATGTTCAGGATGGGACTGGAAGAGATTATGCAGAGTGAAGTAAGTCAAGCAGAGAGAGTCAATTATTTTATGGTCTCACTTACATATGGAGCATGAGGAAAAACATGGAAGGCACTGTGAGAAGGAAAGAAAGCCGGAATGGGGGGAAATCAGAGGGGGAGATGAACCATGAGAGACTGTGGACTCTGAGCAACAGACTGAGGGTTTTGGAGAGGAGGGGAATGGGGGGTTGGGTGAGCCTGGTGGTGGGTATTGAGGAGGGGACATAATGCATGGAGCACTGGGTGTGTTGCATGAACAATTAATCTTGTAACACTGAAAAAATAAAATAAAAGTATCTGGGGGGAAAAAGAAAGAAATTCATGTTCACACTTTTCATAGTGAAATTCATGATTTCACTTTATAAGACATAAACTTCTCATTAGACAACTGTCATGATCCAATGTCTTTATTTTAAAGTTTAGGAATTCTTCTTGAATGTCATTATAATTAGCAGTTGGAGCTCAGAAACTGTCTAGAGCCAGGGCCTCCACCAATAGCCATCTGTCCTGATGGAGACGCCAGCAGAGCTCCCTTGGGCTCTCACCCACCTCAGGAAGACACAGGGAAGGGGTTGGGGACACACTCACCTGCAGACTCCCCCGTGGGCAGCTGGAAGAGGAGAAGCAGGGAGGGGAGATGGGAGAGCAAAGAGCCCCTGCAGCAATCCTCCATTTTCTCAGAGCTGGGGAGACACAGGGCAGGAGGCAGGTGAGCACCTCCAGAGAGGAGGCAGGGCCAACCCACAGCTCTGGGCCTCAGAGCAGACAGCAGGGCTCAGGGCTGGCAACAGTCCCCAGCAGGAGCACAGCCTTTCCTGCTGCTCAGTATGCTGATGGGGTGGGGGCCCCACAACCCTGATGCCATAAAGCCCTCCCAGCCCTTTGGAAACTTTCCCAGCCTGCTCTGCCCACAGGATCAGACCCTTCTGCCTCAGCACAGGGAGATCCTCCATGTCTGCATGAGTCACAGGCCATCACAGAGGCCCAGGGACATGGCCCAGACTCAGGGCCCTCCCCATGAAGGACACACAGCTCCTTTGTGCTGTTCTTCTGCTGCCCCCTAATTATGACCAGGAATGATTGAGAAGCATGAGAGTCAGACTGCGTCTTTCTCAAGGACACAGCGACTCCCAACACATGCACACTGTCCTGGATTCCTTTGCTTGTTTAGTTCACCTGAATATTCAGCCCGTCCTCCACCCAGGCATTTCTGTTCAGGACCAAGGACCTGGCCTTCTATATTGACCCCAGTGCCCAGTCAAAACCCCATGATGAGATAATAATCCTTATCTTCTCTATCTCTGACCAGTTTCTGCCTCAGGATAAAGGATCTCAGAGAGACAAAGCAGCAGAGAGGATCAAATGAGTCCTGGTCAGAAAAAAAGAGCTTCAAACCAGTTATACATGGAGGGCAGCTAATGATCCTGGAAAAGAAAGAAACTGGAGCTGACTGCTGATGTCTCCTCCACTCTCAGCCACTTTCTGTGTATCTTTCTTAGTCAAGATTCTTGACCTGTTCTTCCTCAGTTCTTCATCTGCAAAATGGGGATAGTAACAGAATCTCACCCAAATATATAAGAAGAATCTTAGAAATTTATTTATGGAAAGTCAGTACATATCATTAGAACTGTCCCTGGTCCTAATAATGCCACAGAAATGTTGTTATGTAAATGAGTAAAGTGCAGCCCTTACTGTATTTGTCCTGGGTCTTCTCAGAGCACCCCCATCCCCACCACGATCTCAGCCTCCTCCTCCCAGCCAGCTGCTCCCAGCTCTGCTCTTGTTGTCCAACAAGTATCTTCAGAACCCACTCACCTGATTGAAAACCTGGGACTTCATAAGCATCTCTAACTCAATAGTGCAAGATCTCAGCTGACCCCAAATCTCCTCTCAGATTGCCTTAGCAGTTTGCCGCTCTGAGCCCTGCACCCTGCTTCCAGGTCCAACACAGGTGATGCTGTCTTCTCTTGTCTGAGAGGTGGTGGTTCCCAGGTGAGTGGAGTAGGAGAGCCTGGCACAGGTTGCAGGGGTCTCTCCTGAAGCAGGGACCTGGGGCCCTCAGCTCTCCCAGAAAGAAGCATCCACCCTGCACTGACTTCTTCCACCATTCGAAAATGAAAGCTTACAAAACACAATCCCAACAGACTCTGCCCTGCCCTCTGGACAGCACACCCTAGTTATCAGGAAGGAAACAGCATGATCAGAGCCACAGAAACAGGGCAGGTACAGGTACACTGACCCACTCTGCAGGAGGACATAAAGAGATACAGACTCAGCAACCATTTATTGAACAACTACTACTCTTTAGGTTGCCTAACCTTTCACTACTAAGATGATACCAAGTCTGGGGGTGTATCTCAGGTGCAAGAGCATTTGTGGAACTACCAGTGTAGCTACTTTGCTTTTCTTTACCAGGAAACCTCCCACAACATCCTACAACCTGACAACAGATAGGTTAATATTGGGCATCTCCCAGAAACCATCTCCAGGAGCATCTCCAGGAACGTGTCCCTGCAGAAGTAAATGCACAGTGCCATGTGGCTTCTTAATACTTTACTATCACACATGGCCTGGGTACCCCATTCAGCCCCTCCCTGCCAGGCCACAGTCTGCACCAGGAAATGTGGATCCTATGGTCTCTGAAGGAAAACTATGGAGTACTAGGGCTTCACCTCCAGCCCCTCCCTTCCTGCAGTTCCTCATCTCAGTAAAGGACATCTGGGTCCCCAGTTATGCCTGCCAGAAACTTGAAGCACAGTCCTGACACCCCACATTCTTAGTCTACTTCCAACATATTAGAAAGTTCAAGAGTTTCTCAAATCTATATACACTGCCAGCACCTACCTACAATACACTCTTATTTCCTCCCTGATCCAAGCTGGGTGTCCCTGCTTCTTGATGAGTGTCCCTGCCACCTTCAGCTTTACCACTTCAAGTTCATTTTCATGCCAAGGTTATGACCTTTCAAGTCAGCTTATGTCAGGTCATCTCATCCCTTCAGGGACTCTTCCTGCTAATCCTCTTGTCGATGACTCCTAGACCCCAGCTTCCTCCCTGATCTTCTATCACTTTCTCGTTTGCTCCCACACTGGCCTGTGCAATTTCCTCCATTTCATGGAGCTTTCCCAGCCTTGGGCCTTCTCACAAGCCCTGGATGTTCCTACTCTTTCTCATCCCCCCAAATAGTCACCATTCCAGTTTCACCTAAAGTGACCTTCCTCAGATGGGCGTTCGCCAACCTTCTCATCCCCATATTTGCCCCATACATGTGCTTGTTGGGATTTTAGTGGCACCCTGCTCTCCTCCACAGCCCTGACATGTGATCTTCTGTGGACTATTTGTGGCATCCACAAAGGGAGGCACGGCGTGCCCTGTTCATGTGTCCAGCACACATAAACATTCAAGAAATTTTGCTTGAGCTCATGTGCAGAGAAATTACTTCAACAGCACATTGGCTATTCAGCCCTGTCCAAATTTGGAAAACACTTCAGTACACTGAGAAACAGGAAGATTCTTAACTCTGACCTAAACAAGTCAGCCCCTGAGTGGATACAACAATTCCACCAACTTTTTCTGTTCTTTTTTTCTTCCTGCCCCAAACATATATGCAACACTGAAGCATCACCAAGATAGAAAATCAGATTTAGGGCACCTGGGTAGCTCAGCTGACTTCAGCTCAGGTCATGATCCTTGAGTTCTGGGATCGAGTCCCACATCGGGCTCCCAGCTCCACAGGGAGTCTGCTTCTTCCTCTGGCCTTCTCTCCTCTCATGTTCTCTCTTACTTTCCCTGTCTCTCAAATAAATAAATAAAATCTTAAAAAAAAAAAGAAAGAAACTCAGATTTAACCACCTTACCTATTGTTTGCTCTCTCAAGCCTGCCCAGTGCTCAGGTGTTCTTGTGTGACTGGTGTTAAGACACTAATTAGGGCCAGGGCTTCATGGCCACACTTCTGCCAGCTTCTTGTCATTACTATCTTCATTTTACAGGTGAGGAAACCAAATCTCTCAGTTTCACAACCACACAAATAGCAAAACCTCTCCCAGTCTGTGTTTATTTTCATGGAGCAAGGACTGACTGACACATTGATCCCTAGGAGTGATTGGTTTCTGCCCAGATGTCTGGTCTGAGATATTAAAAATATGGGCAAACCCAAGACATCTGGATATATCTGAACACATCTTCAACTGTCATCCCCAAAGATCCATTCTGCCAATACCCACTGAGACTCAAAAGTATGGGGAAAACTCATCTTAATTGAAAAATAATTATCCATTCTACTGAATCTGTTACAAAAAAATAGAAATGGGAGGAAAAGCTCCAAATTTGTTCTATGTGGCCAGCAGTACTCTGATCCCAAAATCAGATAAAGATGCCATCAGAAAGGAGAAGTATACTGACTGACATAAGTCAAGCAGAGAAAGTGAATTATCATATGGTTTCACTTAATTGTGGAACATAAGGAATAACATGGAGGACATTAGGAGAAGGAAAGGAAAAGTGAATTGGGAGAAATCGGAAGGGGAGACGAATCATGAGAGACTGTGGACTCTGAGAAACAAACTGAGGGTTTTAGAAGGGAGGAGGTGGAGGGATGAGTGAGCCTGGTGGTGAGTATTAAGGAGGGCACCTATTGCATGGAGCATTGGGTACTGTACGTGAACAATAAATCTTGGAACAATGCATCAAAAACATGATGCATTTATGGTGACTAACGTAACATAATTTTTTAAAAAAAGGAGAATTATAGACCAATATCCCTGATTAACATGGACACCAAAATACTCACCAAGATCCTAACCAAGAAGATCCAACAGTACATTAAAAGGATTATCCATCATGACCAGATGGGACTTATTCCTGGGATGCAAGGATGGTTCAACATTCGCAAATCAATCAATGAAATAGATCAGATTAACAAAAGAAGAGACAAGAACCATATGATCCTCTCAACTGATACAGAAAAAGCATTTGATAAAACACAGCATCCTTTCCTGATTAAAACTCTTCAGAGTGTAGGGCTAGAGGAAACATTCTTCAATTTCATAAAAACCATCTATGAAAAGCTCACAAAGAATATCATTCTCAATGGGGAAAAGCTGAGAGCCTCTTCCTTAAGATCAGGAACACAGCAAGGATGCCTATTCTCACCACTATTGTTCAACATAGTAAAGGAAGTCCTAGCAATCAAACAACAAAAAGAAATAAATGGTATTCAAATTGGCAAAGAAGAAGTCAAACTCTCTTTGCAGATGACATGATACTTTATGTGGAAAACTCAAAAAACTACCCCAAAATTATTAGAACTTATACAGCAATTCAGCAATGTGGTGGGATATAAAATCAATGCACAGAAACTAGTTGTATTTTTATACACTAACAACATGACTGAAGAGAGAGAAATTAAGGAATCAATTCCATTTAAAATTACACCAAAACCCATAAGATACCGCAGAATAAACCTAAACAAAGAGGCAAAGGATCTATACTCTAGGAACTACAGAACACTTAGGAAAGAAATTGAAGACATAAAGAGATGGAAACACCTTCCATGCTCATAGATTGGATGACTAAACACTGTGAAAATGTCTATACTGCCCAGAGCAATCTACACTTTCAAAGCAATCCCTATCAAAATATCATTGACATTTTTTACAGAGCTGGAACAAACAGTCCTAAAATTTGTATGGAAACAGAAAATATCCTGAATCACCAGGAAATTGTTGAAAAAGAAAAGCAAAGCTGGGAGCATCATAATGCCTGATTTCAAGCAAAATTATAAAGCTGTTATCATCGAAGCAGCATAGTATTGACACAAAGACAGACACATAGATCAGTGGAACAGAACAGAAACCCCAGAAATGCACCCTCAACTCTATGGTCACCTAATCTTCAAAAAATCAGGACAGAATATCCAATGAAAAAAAGACAGTCTCTTCAATAAATGGTGCTGGGAAAATTGGACAGCCACATGCAGAAGAATTAAGCTGAACCATTCTCTTACACCATACACAAAGACAAACTCAAAATGAATGAAAGACCTCAATGTGAGATAGGAATCCATCAAAATCCTAGAAAGGAACATAAGCAGTAACTTCTTTGACATTGGCCACAGCGACTTCTTTCAAGACATCTCTGTAAAAGCAAGGGAAATAAAAACAAAAATTAACTTTTAGGACTTCATCAAGATAAAAAGTTTTTGCACAGCAAAGGAAACTGTCAACAAAACTAAATGGAAACCCATGGAATGGGAGAAGATATTTGAAAATGAATTATGGATAAAGGCTAGTATCCAAGATCTTTAAGAACTTCTCAAACTCAACACCCGAAAAATAAATAATCCAATCAAGATTGCAACAGACATGTTTCAATGTCTGGTCAGAAGACATCAACAGACACTTCTCCAAAGAAGACATACAAATGGCTAAGAGGCACAAGAAAAAATGTTCAACATCACTATCTGTCAGGGAAATAAAAACCTGGTGGCAGATATTAAGGAGGGCACATATTGCATGGAGCACTTGGTGTGGTGCATAAACAGTGAATCTTGGAACACTAAAAAATTAAGATAAAATTTTAAAAAGAGTTCTAACACAACAAAATTTATAACAAATATTATTTACTCATTTTATGTAAATTTAAAATATATGACATCTCAAAATGTGTTTTAAAATATTGTTATTTTGGGAAGGGGGCAAGATGGCGGAGAAGTAGGAGATCCTGTTGCATCCGGTCCCCAAAAGTGAGCTGGATATCTACCAGAACACACTGAACACCCATGAAATCAGCCTGAGGAGCAAGATTTCTCACTTCCGGTTCTCTCCAAGAGCAGAAGACAGCAGTGGAGAGGTAAAAGCAAAGTGGAAACACTCGAACTGATATCGGAGGATAAACAAAAGGGGGAGGGAGCTACCAGAAGGGATCCAAGGATAGTAATACCCCAAAGAAAAGTGCCCAGTGGCAGGGGACCAGGATTAACATAGAGTCTGTTAAAAACACGTAAAAAGAGCAAAAGGTTCTGAGGAGTAACTAGTGGAAGGGGGTGGTTGTGGGCACTTGCCTGGACACACACTCCCAGGAAGTAGCACCCCAAAGTGAGACTGGTGGGGGGATCCAGTCCATGGTTCCTGAACCTACAGCTTTCCGCTCTCTGCAACATTCTGTGGGCCGGGCGCGCACCTGCAAGTGACTTTAGAGAGTCTGCCGTGGTCCAGGAGCGGCAGCTTTTCTCTGGGTGCGCCAGCAACATTTGCGGCCCGCCTCAGAGTCTGAGCAATCCCCGCTGGCCCCGGAGAGAATGCAGGCAAGTGGCCTAACCACCCCGGTCCCCACTCACGGAGCCGCAGAAAGGTGGCTGGGGTCTCGAAATTCACAGCCCACCACAGGCCACAGAGAGAACGTGAGAACACGGACAGGTGGCCTCTCTCCCGGGTTGCACTCGCGGATCCACAGAAAGGCAGCTGAGGTAGCACGCCACTTCGGACAGGCTGAGCTGTGAACAGAATTTTGTGGAGGGGAGTGTGTGTTCTGGACCACACAGAGGGGAGCAGAGACTCGGGCATCCTGCAACACGGAGGTCTGAGTGCTTCTGGGGAGATTCATTGCTTGGACTCTCTGAAAAGGTGAAAAAACTACAAAAGGCCAAAAACCTCCAGAGAGCGAAAGACTGAGAAACTGGTTTCCACAGAGATCAGCCCCTTGACTGGGAGGCAGGGTGACTCAACCCAAGCAAGACTAACTGGAAAACAACGCGGCAGGCCCCTCCGCTAGAAGACGAGTCAAAAAACAAAAAGATTATAACCACAGGGTCCCCATAAAATTTTAAACCCCCAACACCAGGGTAAATCAATATATTAAGCTCCTGGTAATACCCTCAAACCTGTATATTTCATAGATACAAGTTTTTTTTTTTTCTCTTTCTTATTCTCTCTCTCTCTTTTTTTTATCCACTTGCTTTCACATTTCTTGTTTTGTTTTGTTTTTAACTACTTAACATTACAAACAGAGGTTTAATACAACTATAAACTCAGGAGGACCTGAAATAACCTTCCTCGCCTGCGAGGAGTTGTAACCACCCTCTCACCTTATCCTTCTGTCAGTGTTTATACATATTTGCTTTTGTTCATGTTTCAATTAACATTATATAAATCTTATTGGGGGGGTTCATTCTGCTAGGTTCTATTATTTCTTGTCATTTATTTCTGTTGATCTATATTTTTCTTCATGTTTGTTTACATATCTTATAAATCTTATTTTGGGGGCCCATTAGGGCTGGGATTTCCTCTTTTTCGCTTTCTCTCTATCTTTTATATCCTTATTCTTTCTTTTTGGTGGTGAATCCCAATGGTTCCAAAACCTTCCAGGGTGCACCCTGACTGGATCATGGGCGATATATCCAGCTATACATCCTCTCATCCGTTTCTCATCAAAATGACTAGGAGGAGGAACACCCAACAGAAGAAAAACCCAGAGACTACACCCTCTCCCTCAGAACTATTGGACATGGACATAAACAGTACGTCAGAAAGGGAATTCAGGGTGACAATTA
>JAPYYJ010001286.1:0-14392 GCA_028533885.1 Nasua narica | reverse complement strand
GAACCTGTTGGTGGGTATCGAGAAGGGTACGTACTGAATGAAGCACTGGGTGTGGTGCATGAACAATCAATCTTGTAACACTGAAAAATTAAAATAAACATATTTGGGGAGAAAAAAAATAAAAACCATCCAGACTCTTAACTATAGAGAACAAATAGATGGCTATCAGAGGGGAGTAGGCAGGGAATGGGTGAAATATGTGGAGGGATTAAGAGTACAATTATCTTGATGAGAACTAAGTAATACATGGAATTGTTGAAGCACTATATTATATACTTTAAACTAATATAATACTGTATGCTAACTACACTAGAATTAAATAAATAGAGAAGGAAAGAAGAAAGAAAGAAAGAAAGAAAGAAAGAAAGAAAGAAAGAAAGAAAGAAAGGAAGAAAGAAAGAAAAAAAGAAAGAAAGAAAGAAGGAAGGAAAGAAGGAAGGAAAATTTATATTTGGTCATCTTGTAGATGGATAAGGAAGATACTAAATAATAATGGATATCCTGGATTAGATCCAGGGCAAAGAGGACATAAGGATGTTGGAGGAGAAGGGACAAATAAGAGCACACCTCAGTGGGAAAAGGAGGACCCAGTGAAGGAGAGAGGTTTGTAAAATATGAGCCTGGAGGGAAAAGGACACAAAGAGAAAAGAGTTTAGGACAAGTACTGATCTAGTCTGTGTGGTGAGCTCAGTGGGGCCAAGAACCCACAGAGTTAAGGGATCCAAGGCGAGAAAACCTAGGATGAAACAGCCAATATGGAGTCCCCAATGGCTTCAGAGAACTATTTTAAAATTAAATCCCAGTCTAAGTACAGTTATAGAGTTTTTCATTTTCCCTCTGAAGGACTAGGAGCCTACAGAAAAAGAACAGACAATTTAAGAATGGCAGTGTAGAATAAGCTCTGACCAAGAAACAATCTTAGGGACTACATTGAGCATAGGAAGGCTGTCAATAGCCATGGTATCTATCCTTTACCCATGGATGTGAGTTACAACCTGAGCAGAGGCACCATAGATATGATAAAAGAGTCCGCACTCCAAATGGTGAGTGCAGTGTGAAATGGATAAATAAACAGACTTTCAGGGTGTGAAAATCCAGGCCATTATTTCAGTCTTAAAAATGCTCCTTTTTAGGATTTGGGTTGGCAATAGAAGCTGTGGAGATCATGCTGTCCGACATGGATTAGTCGATCGGGTTAGCAACGTTCTACTTGAAAGCTCGTCGTAACAAGGCACAGGTGTATCTCAAGGTACACTGAAGATAGGTCTCCAGAAAAAGTTAGACACATAAATGAGGTGAGGACAACGGGTCTGGGGTGGTGGGTCCCCAATGGGCAGCAGGCCAAGGATTTGGGGGTAACAGGAGGATATGGAGTTCAGGGGAGGATGACCCCAGGAGAAAGTCCCATGAAGTCACTGCCATGAGGAGTATGTTAAATGTATTATTACAAATGCACAGGCTTTCTCACTGACTTTATTTTGGAAGGACAAATGTTTTTCATCTGTGGCACATTTTTGAGAAGACCAACTCTGACCTTGGCCAAACACAGAGCCAAAGGGAAGTAGAAGGAGATTCACCAAAGGCATTTCCTCAGTAAACAGCACATCTATTGTATGCGGGTCCTTCAACTGGCTGTGAACTGAATTTCACCTTTGGTATTAAATACAAGTGTTTCTTTTCAGTGTCCCCCATTGCTGTAATGTTTACATGAGATATAAATGCTGCCCTCTATTATGTAAGCAATGAAACAGTGGCATGGATTGATCCAGGGAGAAGCCAATCCCACTGTGGTGGAGGCCTTATGATTCAGAAGCTCATCAGAGTTATCTGAAGCTATGGATCTAAATAAAGATGGATGGATGAGAACATGTGAGCAAGGGTTTCCTGGGAAGACTCCCATAATTCTATTGTCCTCATGTCTTTGATGTTCCCCTTCCACCTTCGAGGTTGCTGCTGTAAGTTGCTTCAACTTCTGTTACTTAGTAATAGGAAAGGACTACATCCCAGGCTATATTTATGTATATCCTGTCCAGACAGAATTTCCCAGGATGGAGAAACATTAGGGCTATGAGGACTAATCACTGAAAGCAAACGTGTTCAGTGCTCATCAAGAGAACAGAACTCTCACGTATGATATAAACCACTCCCCTTGAAATCTGCAATCAACTTCTATAGTTAAAATACATGGAAAGTTTTCTGTGAATCAATGAGGAACAGGACAGATTTCTGGAAAAGAGGACAACTGAGCACATATTTCATTCCTCCCCATCCACGATGCTTGTTGAAATGATGAAAAGGAATACTACGTTGCTACAAAAAGAAATACATACATATAGAAAGGTCTATATATATATGGGAAGATACCCAAGATATATTAAGTGGCTAAAGGAAGATTAATATCCCCTTTTTGTAAAATAAAAAAAATATGTAAGTATAATAAATCTGTAAGTTAATAAACATGGAAATTTATGTATATGAATTAATAGAGAGTAAGTATATAAGTGTATATGTCTTAGTGTATATGTCTTACTAAGATATAAAACTACAAATCCTAGTCACATTAGGATTTGAGACTTCCATTAAAAATGTCTTCTATGTATGTTTATTTTCAGTTTCACAGCAATATATGAAGTTTTTATACAATTTCAGCACTGTAATGTCATAAAAGAAAATACATATTTTTTTTAACCACCCAGCTCTTTTATCCTCACCTTCATTTTCTAGGGTTACACATTCAGAAAATGTTTGGATTGTTTGCGACAACTACCTCACTCTTAAAACCAGAAAAATATGTATTAAAAACAGTAACTACACAAAGAAATATCATTAAAAACAGTAACTACACAAAGATTTCCATCAGAATTGGGAGCTATGGCAGAGTTCTATTATATACACTAAGTTAAAGGAATTTCAGATATAGACTGGTACAATACAGATACCGACATGGACATACATATTGGTATATAGATAGATATCTTACTGATAAGACCAAACCAAGGAAAATCTGATCAACTGGCAATTCACCACACAGGAAGGAAATGTTCTCCTGAAAAGTAAGGGGGGAAAAAATGGACAAGTCCCCCAAAACATTTTCTAGGGCAACAGCAGGAGCTAGAGGTAAGTTCCAGGGGGTTCCAGACAGTGAGTGGTGAGTGGTTACCTAGGATGGGGACCTGCACTAAAATCCCTACAACCCGCCATGTGAACGTCCTTCTGATTTTCAGTTTAGACAGCCCCAGCTGGACAAAACGTTCAGTGAGAAGGAAGGGGTCATGATGATAGAAAAGGTTTTTGATGTATTTATTGATCCTTCGCATTTCTTCTGAGAACTGTCAGGAGAGAATGAAATCTCCATTTTGCAGTAAGTCTGGACCCTGGCATTGTCCTGTTTGGGTCATATATTTCCCCGCTCCTTGAAAGCTGCTGGATTTTTGAGCCATATGAAGACCACTATCATAAACCTATCTGCTGCACTTTTCCCTTCATCCAGACCTGAAAAATTCAAAAGAGGCTCACATGATCCATGATAGAACCCATCTCAACTTCCAATATGGGACAAGCATGGATTTGCCCCTCCAAATCTCAGCAGAGAGAGAGAGAAAGAGAGAGAGATGTTGTGAAACATAAGAAGCAACAGAAATGGGGACAAGTCTGAGATAGCTTGCAATTCCCCTTGAGAAGATCTCTAATTTATCCAAGGGATGTTACATCTCTGTAACTAAAACAAGTCAACCTGATATCAGAATGACCTCATGTGGTGTTCATCAAATATTCTGTGCTTCCCACTTTGAGACTAATGACTAGTTCTGGCCAATGGAGAGAAAGGATATGTTCAAGTAGGGAAAGTTTTCTGAATTCTCACCTCTATAGCCACACTGGTAGTTAACATGTTATTTATTTATATATAAATAAATATATAAATATATTAACATGTTGAGATGGCAGAAGCACAAAATGGAAACAATCTGGGGTATCTTGACTCTTTGCTGTGAAGAGAACTACCTTGGAGAATGTCCTGAACATACCAAATGTTGCTTAAGCAATAAATAAAACTTAAGCCATTGAAATTGTGAAGTGTTTTCTTTTTAAGATTGTATTTATTTATTTATTTATTTATTTATTTATTTGATAGAGAGAGAGAGAGATCACAAGTAGGCAAGGAGGCAGGCAGAGAGAGAGGGGGAAGCAGGCTCCCTGCCTAGCAGGGAGCCCAATGCGGGGCTCGATCCCAGGACCCTGAGATCATGACCTGAGCCAAAGGCAGAGGCTTTAACCCACTGAGCCACCCAGGCACCCCGAAATTGTGAAGTTTTTATAACTGCAGCATAGCTTAGCAATGATGATAAAAAAGATCCCAGCTACTATTTATATATTTTATAATATATATAGTTACCAGAATAGAAAATGGAACAGAAGAAGTAATCAAAGCACAAATTAAAGAAATTTGATTTGAGGTCCGACGGCTCACTAATTGCCAGGTAGAAGTAACAGATCCAAATACAGTCATCTTTCCATTCAATTTTTCCCTAATTTTGAAAATGAAAAAAAAGGAAGAAGAAAACAGCGACAATAAAAACCAAAGTAAAACAGATTTCCTAGAGAAAAAACAAGTTTGGCATAAAAATCCTCCTGTACAATACTAAATGGAATAATATCCAGAGTTTTGAGAAGAAAGCACAACTGAGAACTTCACAAACAAGCTATAACTTTTATGGGCAGAAACACAGTCTTAGACATATAACACTGAACATGCAACACACAGCTCTTATCTTTCCTAAAAATTGTATTTATCACATAAGAATGCTAAGGTTCAACATGTATGTCATCCATACATCTAATTTGCAATAATGATCATAGGTGTGGAAATGAATTCTCTCCAACACTATATTGCCAGAGCTTAGCACAATATGTAGTTCTTATTAAATGCACAATAAATACTTGCTGATTTAAATACTCAAAGTGCTCAGGATGCCTGTGTGCCTCAGTCAGTTAAATGTATGGCTCTTGGTTTGGGCTCAGGTCATGATCTCAGGGTTGTGAGCCTCCACCCCTAGTGGGGAGTGTGCTTGAGGATTCTCTCCTCCCTCTGCTCACTCTTTTTCTTTCTAAGATAAATAAATCTTTTAAAAAAACAAAAATACTCAAAGTACTCAAAATTACAGAGAAATATGTTGGAACTAAGAAATCAACAGATAAAACATGGCATATAAGAGATGATGGTGAGCAGGAAAATCAGTGAAATAAAAATCTTTAAAAGGGTACTTGGGGCGCCTGGGTGGCTTAGTTGGTTAAGTAGCTGCCTTCAGCCCAGGTCATGATCCCAGGGTCCTAGGATCGAGCCCCACATTGGGGTCCTTGCTCAGCGGGAGCCTGCTTCTCTCTCTCCCTCTGCTTGCCCCTCCCCCTATTTGTTCTCTACCTCTCTCTGTCAAATAAATAAATAAATAAAATTTGAAAAAATAAAAAAAAAGTGGGGCTTAATAAGATTATAAAATTGCACACATCTTGGAGTTAATGTGATATTGCTTTTATTATTTGAAACATATTCTTGATCTGAAAATTCCAGAATAATTCATTGAAATTAGGAAGTGGTAGGAATAATAAGTGAGGGCTGTTGAACAGAGTAGTTTACGTTTCATCTTTTACAAAAGTAAGTAGTTACTATTGCTGTCCTTACAGTGTGATGTGGAGGAAAATAGATCTTTGTTACTAATACTGTTAGAATAAAACCATGATGAGAAATTTTAAGATCACTGAAGGAAAAAAGACCAAGAAAACTTGGTCTATATAGTGAAGATAGAGAAAGCTATTTCCAAGGTAAACAAACAAACAAATCCAAATCCAAAATGGGATGGAAGGAGACCTTAAAAATCTGTTATTATAAATGAGAATGAGTTTAGCTTTTTTAAACAAAATCACCTTTATTGAGGTATGATTTACATACTATAAAACACACAAGTCAAAGATTTTTAGAAAATTTACACAGTTGTGCAATTTTAGAATATTTCCATCTCTTCCATAAGACCCCTCATGGCCATTGACATGCTCTCTTCATTTCCAGCCCAGCCCCAGGCAACCATGAATCTACTTTATGTCTCTGTATATTTGCCTTTTCTGGATATTTCAGCTAAACTCTTTAGTGAAAGAATTTCTCCTTCTTCTTCTTCTTCTTCTTCTTCTTCTTCTTCTTCTTCTGCTTCTGCTTCTGCTTCTGCTTCTGCTTCTGCTTCTGCTTCTGCTTCTTCTTCTTCTTTTAGAAAGAACATGCTGTGTTTAATACAGCTAAAACAAAATTACTTTTGTTGAAAATAAAGGCACCATGATGCCAGGAAAATGTTAACCAAAAAGAAATCAGATGAGACATGGAAGAATGTTGCTTACTAAGTCAAAGTATCCAGTCTGAAAAGGATATTTCCTGAATGATTCCAATGATATGACGTTTTGGGAAAAGAAAAACTGTGGCAATAGTAGAAAGATAAGTGGTTGCCAAGGGTTGGGGGGAAGGGAGGGATGACTAGGTGGACCACAGAAGATTTTTGAGGCAGTGAAAACATTCTATATGATACATAATGGTGGATACATGTCATTATACATTTGTCCAAACCCATAGAATGTACACCACCAAAAGTGAACCCTAATGTAAACTACAGACTTTGGGAGATAATGATGCATCAGTGTGGGTTCATCAATTTTAACAAAGGTGTCACTATAGTATGGGATATTGATAATGGGGGAGGCTATGTATGTGGGGAGGCAGGGAATATATGGGAATCTCCATACATTCTGCTCATTTTTGATGTGATTCTAAAACTGCTCTGAAAAAAAAAATCAGATATAGAAATACTAACATCACACAAAATAAAATTCAAGGCGATTGTATAGTTTAGGGGTGATATGTGACCTAGTTCTCATTTGAACCAAATACTTTTGGAGATCTGGATAAAATTTCCTACCGATGAAAGGGCACAGAGAGGATGTGGACTTCACATCTTCCTTCTTTCTCTGACATATATACACATGTGACCCTTGGAACTGTAGACAGCCATATTGAGAGCAAGAGAAGAACCAACATGGTGCAGAAGGCATAATGGGAAAAATATAAAGAAACTGAATCTATAATTAATTGTTTAATCATTGAATTAAACAACCCTGGAATCTAGGTACTCATTTAAAAGTAAATTTTCCATATTGCTTCATTTTTTTAAAGATTTTATTTATTTATTTATTTATTTATTTGTTGGGAAAGAGAGAGAGTGAGAGAGAGCATTAGAAGGGAGAAGGTCAGAGTGAGAAGCGGACTCCCCATGGAGCTGGGAGCCCGACGCGGGACTCAATCCCGGGACTCTGGGATAATGACCTGAGCCGAAGGCAGTCGCTCAACCAACTGAGCCACCCAGGCGCCCCTGCTTCATTTTTTTGAGTGAAGATTTTTCATTACCTGCAATCAAAAGCATCCTAACTAAAGTATGATTTTAAGCAAGGCACTCTTTTCCTTTCTTTTGCTTGGATTATGTGTATTTATTTTTTTTTTAATGTTTCTATGACCAACTTCCCTTCTTATAGGTGTGTTCTGTCTATAAACATATTACATAAATTTTCTCAACTGGAGTACTGTAGAATGCATGTGTGCCAGAAGTGGGTTACAGCTATATCATGAGATTAATACATTCAGTTCTTAAGATGCCCTGGGAGGCCTAGGGCAGCCAGAGCCCCCCTCTCTTCCTCTGATTCTCAGAAGTCTTGATCAAACCTAATGGATGGAGACACAGAGAAAGGCTCTGACACATGTGTATTGTTGGGATGTTACCAGCATTCTAGAAGGTGCCACCTTCTACTCATTGATCCTCAGAGGTCACTACATTATAATATTCAAAATGTGTATCTTTCAACCAAAAAAAAAAATTACAAGGCATATAAAGAAGAAGGAAAATATGACCGATTTACAGGAACATAATAAATTGACCGAAACTGCTCCTGAGGAAGCTCAGACATTGGATTTACTGCACAAAGTAAATCAACTATGTTAAATATGCTCCTATTTAAAAAAAAAAATGCTCCTATAGCTAACGGAAATCACGAACAAAGATCTGGAGAAAACCATAAGAATATATGAAAAGAAAATAGCATCAGTAAAGAGATAAAGATAATAAAGAGATACAACTTATAGAAATCAATCTGGAACTGAAAAATTCAATAACAAAAATAAAAAATTCATTAGAGAGCTTCCATCGCAATTATGAGAAGGCAAAACAAAGAATCAACATGGGACGCCTGGGTGGCTCAGTGGGTCAAAGCCTCTGCCTTCAGCTCAGGTCATGATCTCAGGGTCCTGGGATCAAGCCCCGCATTGGGCTCTCTGCTCAGCGGGGAACCTGCTTCCTCCTCTCTCTCTGCCTGCCTCTTTGCCTACTTGTCATCTCTCTCTGTGTGTCAAATAAATAAATAAAAACATTAAAAAAAAAAAAACAAAGAATCAACAAACTTGAAAAACAGGAAAATTCAGTTTATCCATACTGAAGAACAGAAAGAAAAAGAATAAAGAAAAATAAACAGAACCTGAGGAACCTTTAGGATGCTATCAAACATACTACCACATGTATTATGTGGGTCTCAGGTGGAGTAGAAAGTTAGAAAAGGGGAAGAAAAATTTTTTGAAAAACCAAAATGGCCAAAAACTTCCTACATTTGGTGACATATAGGAAAAAACATATCTGAGACAAAAACTCCAGGTAGGATAAATTCAGAGAACTCTATACCAAGACACATTATAATCAAACTGTCAGAAGCCAAAGACAAAGAACCTTGAAATCAGCAAGAGAGAAATTGTTTGTTATGTATAAAGGATCCTCAATAAGATAAACAGCTAATTTTATACCAAAAATCACTACCAGGAGGCAGTGGGATAGCATATTGAAAGCCCTGAAAGAAAGAAATAGCCAACCAAGAATTCTATATGCAGCAAAACTACCCTCTGAAAATGAAGAAATTAAAATATCCTCAAATAAACAGAAGCCAAGTGATTTTTCTCACTAGCAGACTTGACATACGAGAAAAGCTCAAGCCTGAAATATTAAGGATACTAAGTTTAAGTCATATGAACAAATGGACTCCAGTAAAGGTAACTATAGAGATAAATACAAATATCAGTATTATTAAATTTTTAGTTTGTAATGGAAAGGTTTATGTACCAAGACCAAGAGAGATTTACAACATATATACAAGGGTGGTTCAACAAAAGAAAATCAATAGAATATACCACATAAATAAAACAAAAGAAAAATAATGATTCAGTTGACATTGCAAAAGCATTTAACAAAATCCAATGTCTTTCATGATAAAAACATTCATAAAACTAGGAATAAAAGGGAACTTCTTGAACATGATTAAAAGTATTTAATTAAAAAACAAAAACAAAACCCAAAAAAGCCTTACAGCTAACATATTCAATAATGAAAACCTGAAAGCTTTCTCCTAAGATCAGGAACAAGATAAAAAAGTGAGAAAGGATTTCCACTTTTTCCCAGTTTCACCAAGCTATTCAACACTGTACCAGAAGTCCTGGCCAGAGCAATTAGGAAAGAGAATGAAATAACAGTCCTCCAAATTAGAAAATAAGAAATAAAACTATCTCTATTCTCAGATAACATGATTGTATATACAGAAAACTCAAAAGAATACACACATTTGAGTGCACACACACACACACACACACACACACACACACACCATAAAACAATATACAACACGGGAGCTAAATCCTGTAGCTAAAACTCCAGGGGGCTAATAAACAAATTTAGTAAAGTTTCAGGATACAAGATCAATGCACAAAAATGAATTTTGTTCCAATATAGCAGAATGAGCAGCATGAAAAAGAAATATTGCTCAACAAATAGAAAAACAATTCTATTTACAGTAACATGCAAAAGAATAAAATTTCTATGAAGAGATTCAACCAAAGATTTATCCACTGAGAACTACAAATGTTGCTGAAAACAATTTAGGAAGACCTAAAATAAGTAGCAAGACATCTGTTTTTGCAGATTGGAAGAGTGAATATTCTTAAAATGACAATGTTACTCAAAGCAATCTATAGATTTAATCCAGTCGCTATCAAAATTACAGTAGTTTTTCTTTGTGTAAATGGAAAAGCCAATTCCCGAATTCATATGTAATTACAAAGGGCCGTGACCAGCCAAAGCAATCTTGGAAATAAAAGAACAAAATTGGAAAACTCAACACTTGTTGATTTTCAGCTTAATACAAAGATACAGCAATTAAACCAGGGTGGCACTGGCATAAGGATAGACCTCTCGAGCAAAGGAATAAAATGGAGAGCCCAGAAATAAACGCATACATCTACAACTAATGGACTTTCAACAAAGATGTCAAGACAGAGCAAAGGAAGAAAAAACAGCTATTTTGGACTTTATCAAAATTAAAAACTTCTGTGCATCAAAGGATTTTATTAAGTGAAAACGCAACCTACAGAATGAGAGAAATATTTACAAATCAACTGTCTGAAAAGAGTATCCAGAATATATAAGGAATTCTTACAACTCAACAACAAGAAGACAAACAATTAAAAACCGGGCAAATGACTTGAACAGGCATTTATCTGAAGATGAGATACAAATGGGCATCGAACACTGAAAAGATGCTCAACGCTATTCAGTCACTAGGGAGATGCAAATCAAAACCACCAAGGGGTACCATTTACATCCACTAGAATCTCTATAACAAGAAAAAACGATGAAAAAATAACAAGTGTTGGTGAAGATCTAGAGAAATATGAATTCTCCTACAGTTCTGATGGGATTGCAAAATGATTCAGCCACCTTGGAAAACAGTTTGACAGTTCCTCAAAACATAGAACATGGAATTACCATGTGATCCAGCAATTCCTCTCCTAGGTATATACTCCAAAGAACTAAAAATAGGTATGTAAACAAATATTTGTACAGAAACTTTCATAGCAACCCTATCATGGTGGAAAATAATGATCAAAAGGTAGAAACAACCCTAATGCCCATTCACAGATGAATAGATACAAAATTCTAGAATATTCAGCCATAAAGAAGGAATGAAATACTGACCTATTCTATACCATGGATGAATTTAAAAAATGTTATGCTAAGTGAAAGAAGCCAGACACAAGAAGTCACATATGTGGATTCATTTATATGAAATAATCCAGAATAGATAACTCTACAGAAATATAAATCAGACTCTTGGGGCTAGGGGAAGAGGAGAGTTGGGGGCAGTGAGGATTTTATTCGGAGGTGATAAGAAGATTTCAGAACTAGATAGGGGTTGTGGTTGCACAATATTGCAAATGTACTGAATTATTCTCTTTGAAATAGTGAAATCTGTGTTATGTGAATTTCCCCTTGATTAAACAAACAAATGCCCTGTGTTAACAGGGGGTCTTTAATATATAGTTCATATTTTCCACAAATTTTCGAAGATATCACAAGTCTTCACCATTGTTGCATATTTTCAAAGATGATTCCTAGCATCAGCAGAGTGTAGGGCCTCATGCATGATGGGAGATTCAAGTGAATCCACCAATCCACAAGGGTCATGAATGAACGTTAATGAAGTAAAAGATTGTATGGAGTTAATTTTTTTTTTCCTTCACGGAGACGTGTGGAAAAACACAAATGTACCCTCCAAGTTCTTTATCTATTTGTCTTGTACCTGGGGGAAAGTTCTCAATTACCGTGAGTGTAGAGAGATAAAAACTAGTATCAGAAAGCAAAATAAGAGGCTGGCTCAGACTGTTTTTGGAAATCAGTCAATTCATCCCGAAGTCTTAGGCAATGTCCATCCCCGTTGGGTGAGTGACAGAGAAGAATTTGATAATTTTAAAAACGAGGAAAAGCAAAGAACAAAATATTTTTCCACAGCCCGTGATGATGTCATTCTTCCTTGAAACACTGTCTCCTCAAATCAAAGATAAACAAACAACATGGAGGCAGGAGGAGGGGGAGAGGCAGTGAAGAAAAGGCTCTCTGGAAAGCCACAAGTATCCTTTTTCCCTCTCTCGGAGGGCCAGAGCCTTCCATTTGGAATAGAAATGTTTTAAAAAACTTCTGATAATTGCTAATGTAAAGAAGAGAAAAGAGCTTTCTTCACAGCAGGGCTACTTATCTGTGGACCTATCCGTGCCTTCAGATGGGGATGGCGGGGCCCCAATTCTCAGGATTTCAGAAAAGAATGTGTTAAAACGGGGGAGGATGTGTGTGTGTGTGTATGTGTGTGTGTGTATGAGAGGAAGCTGCAATGAGCGCCGCTGGTTTAACATGCAAATGCCCCCCACTTTCTTTTAGGTGGAGGATCAAGTTTTGGCTATTTCCTTCTTCTTTTCCATCCCAGTTTAGTTTCAAGAGGACTGGAGATGTGACAAGGGCTTTGTGTGGGGAATTCAGGGGAATGAAAGGGCCAAGGAGACCCAGTTGAGGGAACAAACTTTTGGGGGTCAGTGGGGTCAGCTTAGAATAAATGTGTGGCATTGTTGTTATTAAGGACACGGTCTCAGCGGGGTGCCCTGAGCTGGGCACACAACTCGAAGGCCTGTTTATTCAACACTGAAATACCTAGGACGGGTCTTGGGGAGAAAGGGAAAAACTTCAGCAGCAAAGGCCTGCACCTTTCAGTATCAGAACAGTCTCCAGAAACACAAAAGACCTGCTTTTTTTCTAATGCAGAGACACAAGTGCCTGTGCATAACCCAAAATTAATTGATTAATTAACCAATACATTAAAAGAAGAGCTCCTCCTAGCATCTTTCTCTCTTTCTTTCTTTCTCTCTTTCTTTCCTTTTTTTTTTTTTTGTCTCTCTCTCTCTCACTTTTTTTTCCCCTTCACACATGGACAATCCAGGTCATTGAAAGCCCAAGATAGAAACAGTTTCTTAACAGTGTTTGAAAACAGCCTTTGTTTCCATGGAAGTGGCACAGGCCCTCTGTGGTTCCCTTCCAGAAAACATTTACCTACCTCAGAGGGTTTTTTCCTTTTTTTCTTTTCTTTCTTTCTTTTTTTTTTTTTTTTTTTGTGAGGATTAAATGAGAGAAAGTGCTTAACACAGTCTGAGCACATAGTTAGAGCTAAATAAATATTAGTTGTTGTTAGTGTGTATCGCTCTTACGTTGCTCAGTCACAAGGAGGTCAGGGAGAAAGATGGGAGGATGCGAGCAGAGGCTGTCCCAGCTGAGCTGGAAATCCCATTAGAGAGGAAGGGGGTGGGGTGGAATGAGCTCACTGGTGAGAAGATTAAACCTCTAGGCAACTGAGAGGTGAGAGAAGGGGCACTTCCAAAACCAGAGCTGGAGACTGGCTCCAAAGATTAAAATCAGGAACAAATTTACCTATAGGCTCTCCCGTTGTGAATTTTTAAAAAGCCATATGAAGTTGCCCAGATCTGTCTTAGGGGCGACAAGACGAAGATGCATGAAATATTGAAGAACATTGAGTGCTGAATTGTGTCTTACAGACCGTCAGAATGCTTGAGTATCAGAGGAAAGGAGGACAAAGCTAATGCATGGAAATAAGAGCCAGATAAAGACACAGTGTCAATAAGGATTTAAAGACAGGGTAAATTAGCGTGGATGGTGTGGTCAGGAAGTAGCACCTGAGAGGAGGAGGCTTTTGATGTAGGTAATGGGGTGGGCAGGGAGGGGTAGGTGATGCTGTGGTAGAATTAGGACATTGACTATGAGTTCGAGCGAACAGGGTTTCAGGAAGTTGAGTTGAGGGCAGAGTCCATAATGGTTTGGAATGTGAGGAGTGTGCCTCCATGAAGATTAGCTAAACATTTATGGCCATACTCCATGTACAACATGGTTGCAATGGTGGCACATTTCGTATGTACTGGTGTTTTTGGACTGGAGAGATTAAAGAAGCATTGGAGAGAGGGTTAAACCCAATGAAATTTCCAAAACACATAGGAAGGAAAAGATGGCTGACTGAGAGATAAAGAAAAAGGGAAGACTCTGGAAAACAGTATGGAGGTTCATCAAAAAGTTGAAAATAGAGCTACCCTATGACCCAGTAATTGCACTACTGGGTATTTACCCTAAAGATACAAATGTAATGATCCAAAGGAGCACGTGCACCCGAATGTTTATAGCAGCAATGTCCACAATAGCCAGACTATGGAAAGAACCTAGATGTCCATCAACAGATGAATGGATAAAGAAGATGTGGTATATATATACAATGGAATACTATGCAGCCATCAAGAGAAACGAAATCTTGCCATTTGCAACGATGTGGATGGAACCAGAGGGTATTATGCTAAGCGAAATAAGTCAGTCAGAGAAAGACAATTATCATATGATCTCTCTGATATGAAGAATTTGACTGGCAGGGTGGGGGGTCGTGGGGGGGGTGG
>JAPYYJ010001285.1:0-14392 GCA_028533885.1 Nasua narica | reverse complement strand
GAGTCTGGAAGTTTTCCTTCTGTTTCTATTTTTTGAAACAGTTTCAGGAGAATAGGTATTATTTCTTCCTTGAATGTTTGGTAGAATTCCCCAGGGAATCCGTCAGGCCCTGGACTCTTGTTTTTTGGGAGGTTTTTGATCACTGCTTCAATCTCATTACTAGATATTGGTCTATTTAGGTTGTCAATGTCTTCCTGTTAAATCATTTCTTAAAGATTTATTTATTTATTTATTTATTTATTTATTTATTTATTTATTAGATTGAGAGAGCACAGCATGGAGGGGTGGAGGGAGAAGGAGAGAGAGTCCTAAGCAGATTCTGCGCTGAGCATGGAGACTGGTGCAGAACTGGATCTCATAACCCCAAGATCACAACCCTAACAGAAACCAAGAATCTGATGCTTAACCAACTGCACCACTCATGTGCCTTGTATTAAGTCTTTTTTAAGTGTGTGATTCAATGGCATTAAGGACAGTCATGAAGTTGTGCAACCGTCATCATTATCTCTTTCCACAAATTTTCATCATCCCAGACAGAAACTCTGCACCCAGTAAGCAATTAAATGCCCTGTTACTCCTCTTCTCAAACCCCTTGGTAACCACTATTCTATTTTCTTTCTCTACAAAGTTGCTTATTCTAGGTCCCTCACATAATGTCGAATATTTTCAAGATTCACTTCTATGGTAGCCTATATCAGAATTAGAAGGAAGAGCTTTAAGATAAATCAAAAGCCAGAAAGATGTCTTTTACCAGGCAGAGAGTTCACAGAGAGAACATTATCTCAAAATGATGCTACAGTCAGAAAATCAAACAGAGTCAGTGCGGGCTCAGACATAGCCTGGATGATCATTCCTGAACTGGTTAGAAAAAGGGACTTAGGAGGTTTGGGGAAAGTGTTCATGAGTAAGGATGGCTCCAAGATGGACATCCAGGCTCTCCCCTGGATCTCTGGCTTGAGGACTTTGCTTCAAACAGCCTCTGTGCTATTCCTTGTTCCAACTCTGGTAAGCTTCTCTTATTAATTGGGAGGGTCTGGTCAAGAACTTGACTCTTGCCTGAGGTTGCCTGAAGTTACAAAGAAGTCAGTGTGATGTAGTGAAAACAGCAACAGAAGAGGAGGGCTTCTGTCTGGCTCCCTCTTTCCTCACTGTGTGATCTCTGACATTTCCTGTCATTGAGCTCTGGTTTTCATCTACAGAGGACACTGCCACAGGGACTGTTGTGAGGACCAAGATGAAACTGGAGATGTGAAAGGAGTGTTTCTGTACACATGTAGAGTATTGTGTTTTTGTAGGAACCAAGTTTGCTGACCAAATAGATGGCTTTTTCTCTGGTATCTCCAGTTTTATTCACTGAGGGCACCCAGTCTCAAGCCCCAGGCTCCAAATTTTCCTAGAAAACATATGGGATGATAGGTTATCCCTCTTGCCTCAAACTTGTTTGTGGGCTGGGGGAGGGGAGAGGCTTAGGGAAGGAGATGGTGAGTTATTTTCTCCTCTTCTTTTTACAAAACACCCAGCAGTTTGGGGGAACGTGGTTCAAGTAAGAAGCAAGGAAACTTGAACCAAGGAAAACCTGAGCTTCAGTGTCCTTATCTGTAAAATGGATGGGAATGTTTTG
Source organism: Nasua narica (assembly GCA_028533885.1). Taxonomy (NCBI): domain Eukaryota; kingdom Metazoa; phylum Chordata; class Mammalia; order Carnivora; family Procyonidae; genus Nasua; species Nasua narica. The sequence continues at coordinate 12,771 of JAPYYJ010001285.1, read as the reverse complement.
TCATGTTGTGCGTGTGTGCGTGTATGTGCGTGTGTGTGTAAATTAATGAGACAATGAATATAGAATGCCCTGTAAAAGAAAAAGGCACCAAGTTAAGTGATTATTATGATCTTGCTGATTGGATTAACAAAGGGGCTGGAGATAGTGTGTGTACAGAACCTGACCAAGTAGGTCAGCTAGAGGCACTAGCTTGGAAGTTCTCAAGGTCAGGGAGTACATGGTCTTACCTTTAGCTTCTAGCACAGTGCCTGGAACATGGAAAACCCTCAAGAAATATTTGTTGAATCAAAGAATGAGCTAAACTAGAGTTGAAAAATTATAAAATCAAGCCAAGTTTCCTTCTATTTTTTTTTTCTGATTCCTTTCTCCACTTGTGCGATGCCACCTTTTCTTTCCCTCCTCTGTCCCTCCGGGAAAACATTCTTAGGGCAGGACCTAATGAGAAACAGTGGGGAACAGTAGAAAGAGCCCTGGACCAGCAATCAGGAGATTGTGTATAGGAAAATTTCATCCTGGCTTTGACACAGGATAATGATGGGCCAGTCTCTTCAGCATGGGCCATGTTCCTCATTAGTATTATATGAAGTTTGGCTTTGCTAATATTTAGGCTTTGTTCCAATTTTAGTGTTCCAGATTGGATGCCATATATCACAGGTTATGGTATTAGCCTTCCAAAAGTATTTGCATTTAAAACAGAATAGTAGGGGCGCCTGGGTGGCTCAGTGAGTTAAAGCCTCTGCCTTTGGCTCAGGTCATGATCTCGGACTCCTGGGATTGAGCCCCGAATAGGGCTCTCTGCTCAGCAGCGAGCCTGCTTCCCCCTCTCCCTCTTCCTGCCTCTCTTCCTACTTGTGATCTCTCTCTCTGTCAAATAAATAAATAAAATCTTTAAAAAAAAAAAGAACCTTAGGCCAGAGGAAGGAAGGGCTGATGGTGGAATGCTAGGCTTCCTTTTGGGGCTGGGAGAGGTATTTCTCTGTCATCACACTGCCTAGGAAAGTACAGATAACCTGGGTCCTGAACCCAGCCCCTGAAACTTGCCAGGGGCCCTGACTCATACTCAAGGAAGTGGTGGAGGACACCGTGGAGCAATCTCTGAGAGCAAGGACTTGTGCTTGATTGGTCTGACTCCCTGTGAGCAGCTGGTGTGAATGGGCCTGGATTCCTGTACATTCCCTGGGACTTCACTAAGGATTAGTAGGCCTAATTGGTAAGAGAAAAGGATTGCAAGGAAAGAATAGGTCATTGGAGAGCAGGAAGATTGGATTTAGTCCTGAGTCTGTTGCTTGCTTTGGTAGTTATGTGACTTGAGCAAAGTCCTTTCTCTCTGAGCATTGGTTTCTTTATATATAACAGAGGGGAGTTTAACCTTCTGGTCTCTTCCATGCATTGGCCATGTGGACCTTCCCATTCCCCAGATACATCATAATCTCTGTGGGCATTTGCTCACCTGGAACACTTCCTCACCCCATTTCCTATACCACTTACCTGGCTCTGTCCTTCAGGGCATGTATTTCAGAGTCCAGGCTTCCTCAATGTGTGAGAATAGTGAGCAGAACACAGTATAAAGTGGTAGAAAACCGGAGAGTGCATGTCTTATTGAAGCTATTCAGGTACTTTTTTTAAAAAAAGATTTTATTTTTATTTTTTTTTGACAGAGAGAGACAAACAGCAACAGAGGGAACACAAGCAGGGGGAGTGGGAGAAGGGAGAATGGGCTTCCCACGGATCAGGGACCCTGACGTGGGGCTCAATTCCAGGATCCTGGGATCATGACCTGAGCTGAAGGCAGACTCTTAATGACTGAGCCACCCAGGCGACCCTATTCATGTACTTTTAAAACATGGTGCTAGCTGAAAAAATTGTCTGTGATTGACTTTGTCCCAGGCACCATGAATTTGCAAACTCTGGCCTATAGATATATAAAGCCTCTTCTCAGGGCTCTCCTGGCATCCCACATTCTCCTTTCATAAAACTTACCATTTTATGGTAATTACTTGTTTACTACAGCCTTTCCTTCCTTCCTTCCTTCCTTCCTTCCTTCCTTCCTTCCTTCCTTCCTTCCTTTCCTTCCTTTCCTTCCTTTCCTTCCTTCCTTTTCTCTTTCTTTCTTTCTTTCTTTCTTTCTTTCTTTCTTTCTTTCTTTCTTTCTTTCTTTCTTCTTTCTTTTCTCTCTCTCTCTTTATTTTGAGGTTATTTATTTTAGAGAGAGAAAAAGAGAAAGAGAGCATGAATGAGCAGGAGGAAGGGGCAGAGAGAGAGGGAGAAGCAGACTCCCCACAGAGGAGGGAGCCCAGCATGGGGCTTGATCCAGGGCCCTGAGATCAAGACCTGAGCTGAAGGCAGAAGCTTAACTGTCTGAGCCACCCAGGCGCCCTTACTACAGCCTTTCCTACTAGACTGTGAACACCATTTGAACAGATAGCTAACTATTTTATTCTAAACAGTATCTCCAGTCTCAGCACAGAACTGGCACATAGCAGGTGTTCAATAAAATATGTAGGTGTTCAATAAATATCTATAAAATAACCAAATGAATTTATTAAGTGTATACCTAGTAAGTAATTGATTTTTCCCCCAAATATGTTTATTTTATTTTTCAGTGTTACAAGATTGATTGTTCATGCACCACACCCAGTGCTCCATGCAATACGTGCCCTTCTCAATACCCAACACCGGACTCACGCAACCTCCCAACCCCTCCCCTCCAAAACCTTCAGTTTGTTGCTGAGAGTCCACAGTCTCTCCTGGTTCATCACCCCCTCCGATTTCCCCCCATTCACCCTTCCTTTCCTTCTCACAATGCCCTCCATGATTTTCCTTATGCTCCACATGTAAGTGAGACCATAAGATAATTGACTCTCTCCGCTTGACTTATTTACTCCGCATAATCTCTTCTAGTCCCGTCCATGTTGATACAAGGTGGATATTCATCCTTTCTGATGGAGGCATAATATTCCATTGTATAGATGTACCACATCTTCCTTATCCACTCATCTGTTGAAGGGTATTTTGGTTCTTTCCACGGTTTGGCGATTGTGGCCATTGCTGCTACAAACGTTGGGGTCCATGTGGCCCTTCTTTGTACTGCATCTGCTTCTTTGGGGTAAACACCGAGTAGTGCAATTGCAGGGTCATAGGGTAGCTCTATTTTTAATTTCTTGAGGAATCTCTACACTGTTTTCCAAAGTGGCTGCACCAACTTACATTCCCACCAACAGTGGAAAAGGGTTTCCATTTCTCCACATCTTCTCCAACATTTGTTGTTTACTGTCTTGTTGATTTGGGCTATTCTTACTGGTGTAAGGCGATATCTCAGTGTGGTCTTGATTTGAATCTCCCTGCTGGCTAATGATAATGAACATTTTTTCATGTATCTGTTAGCTATTTGTATGTATTCTTTGGAAAAGTGTCTGTTCATGTCTTCTGCCCATTCCCCCCCACCCCCCCAGTATGTTTATTTTATTTTTTCAGTGTTACAAGATTAATTGTTCATGCACCACACCCAGTGCTCCATGCAATACGTGCCCTCCTTAATAGCCATGACCAGGCCGCTCAACCCCCACCCCCTCCCCTCAACAACCCTCAGTTTGTTGCTCAGAGTTCACAGTCTCTCACTGTTCATCTCCCTCTCCAATTTCCCCTCATTTGCCCTTCCTTTCCTTCTCACAATGTCCTCTATGTTTTTCCTTATGCTCCACAAGTAAGTGAGACCATAAAATAATTGACTCTCTCTGCTTGACTTATTTCACTCCGCATAATCTCTTCTAGTCCCGTCCATGTTGATACAGAAGTTGGGTATTCATCTTTTCTGATGGAGGCATAATATTCCATTGTATATATGGGCCATATCTTCTTTATTCATTTGTCTGTTGAACAGAATAGAGAGCCCAGAAATGGACAGGCAACTCTATGGTCAAATCATCTTTGACAAAACAGGAAAAAATATCCAGTGCAAAAAAGACAGTCTCTTCAATAAATGGTGCTGGGAAAACTGGACAGCTATATATAGAAGAATGGAACTTGACCATTCTCTTACACCGTACACAAAGATAAACTTGAAGTGGATAAAAGACCTCAACATGAGGCAAGAATCTATCAAAACCCTAGAGAAGAACATAGGCAGTAACCTCTATGACATTATCCACAGCAACTTCTTTCAGGACATGTCTCCAAAGGCAAAGGAAACAAAAACAAAAATAAACTTTTGGGACTTCATCAGGATAAAAAGCTTCTGCACAATGAAGGAAACAGTCAACAAAACAAACAGGCAACCCGCAGAATGGGAGAAGATATTCGTAAATGACACTACAGACAAAGGGCTGATATCTAAGATCTATAAAGAACTCTTCAAACTCAACACTCAACACTCACAAAACAGATAATCATATCAAAAAAATAGAGCTCCCCTATGACCCTGCAATGGCAGTACTGGGTATTTAATCCAAAAAAAGCAGATGCAGTATAAAGAAGGGTCACATGTACCCCAATGTTCATAGCAGCACTGGCCACAATCACCAAACTGTGAAAAGAGCCAAGATGCCCTTCAACAGATGAATGGATAAAGAAGATATTGTCCATCTATAAAATGGAATATTATGCCTGAAATAATAACTGAAAAAATAGAATTAAATTAAAAAGAAAAGAACAGGGGAATCTTGATATCATTTGACTTTCTCGATCTAGTCATGCATAAATCTAGCTCCCTTATTGCCCTTCCAACGATTTTGTTCAATATACAAATATGTTACTTACACTTTTTTTTTTTTTTTGCCTGTTTTGCTTTGCCTTATGTAGATTTAAGCTGGGTTTTATCGCTTGAATCTAATCTGTTGTTGTTTTAGGTTACGAGGTTTGTGGTAATTTTTTTACAGCTCTTATAGGAAACTAATACATGGGCCCATTGCCATTTTCATGCCTCTTCCTTCTTGGAGCAGCTGGTAATTCAAGATGCTACTCTCACATTTGTCAATCATAACATGGGCTGTGGTTGTGATCTCACCTATCATTCTTTCTCTAGGGCCACGTGCAATACTGAACTAGTTTATGAATGGAAAAGAATGAACCAGATCTTTTGGGTTATATGATGCAAATAATTCAGATGGAGTTTTTCACAAATACAAGGACCTTTTTCCCTAAGTAGCTAATTTAATACTAAATTAAGCTATAGTTAACAATACTCTATTATGTACTTGAGAGTTGCTTAGAGAGTAGATCTTAAATCTACTTTTGTTCTCAGCACAGTACAACAGTGTAACTTTGTGAGGTGATAGAAGTGTTAACTAACTTTATTATGGTTATCATTTTGCAATATATACCTGTATCAAACCATCATATTGTACACCTTAAACTTATACAATGTTGTATGTCAGTCATATCTCAATAAAACTGAAAAAATACTGAATTGACAAACTTGACTAGTGTTATGTAAATCAGTACTTTCCCCTACAAAATGATTGTTTTAAAATGTAATTTATTTGTTTCTTATCAGATTAATCAAATTTACATTCACTGATATTGCTTATTTTTACCCTGAATTCAATGATTGCCACTGTTCTACTCCAGTGTTCTGTGAATAGACTCTGAGGCCTAGTAGCTCCCTGAAATATCTGGGCTCTTCACCCTAGCTGTGAAAAAGAAAATTTCCCAGGAAGAGGGTGTGACAGTGCTCATAAGGTGATCAGTGTTTTTTCTTTAGAGACAGGTGTGACTTGAAGAGGGTGGTGCCAGCCTCTTAGGCCAAATTCTTCCTGAATTGAACAGGTAAAAATATGCCTCTGCCTGACTCAGCTAGAGGAATGGAGGAGTGCTATCCCAAAGTCTGGTGTTCCTTTCCAAATAAAGCATCATGGAAGAGGGGCTACCCTCATGGATCATCTGAGCACAATGAGCTCAGGGCAGAAGTGAGATTTATCCATGTTTATATGCCATGACCATGGCAGAGAATGCCAGCTCTGCCCTTGACCAAGGCTGTCTCTTATTTGGTAAATACTTATTGAGCACCAGCTATGTGCTCCAACTTGTCTCTATACTCTAATCACATGCTGTACCTTCTCTCCCTCTAGCCCAGTTAGCTCCCTTTCCCTGGGTCATTATCATTGATCTTTTGTGACACTGCTTATATCACTCTTCTGGGGAGATTTTTCTGATGCCTTGCCTCCCAGGACACAGCCTTTATTCAATGCCCTATCTGAAAGCTCTAGAGTACTGCATGGGTGTCTTTGTCATAGCACTGACTTCTCAAACCTGCTGAGTGGTGAAATGAGGGCAAATATCAAGGTGGCAATGTGGGAGTAGAAGCCTTGAGTTCAGGTTCCAGCTTAGCCAGGAGACCTCATTGGGCTTCAGTGTCCCATTTTCCAGGGATCACATTCAAGCTATACAATTTCCAGGTCTTCAAAAGGAGCTTAGCGAGTTGCAACCAAGAAGAGCAAATTTAGAAATATAGACCAGTTGGCTTTCTGGGTGCAGTGAGCTGGCTTTCCCAAGACTTTAACTCTGGGCTCCTCAGTGAGGTAACTGAGGAGCCATGATGGCTTTGTTACACATGTGTAATCAGGGAGCTGTGATAGCGATATTCAAGACTCTGTTCCTGTTAAACATTTTTGCAGTGGGGTATGTTGGCATGACTTAGGTTATCACATAAATTGTGTACCTTCTGAGAGGGGAGTGTGTGGTTTATCGACCTCTAAAAGAATCAGACTCATTATGTGATAAGGCTCAAGTTATGAGCATTGCTAAAGGTCACAGGGAAAGAGCCAAGGGTCCTGAGCTTAGCAGAGCTCCCTGAAATCTCCTCTCCAACCCTCCACCCACAGGCCATCAAGACTTTGGACCTGCATCAGAACCTGAGTCTGGTGCAGCTGGATATGTGGGAAAAGGGGTGGTAGCATGATGTTGGTATCTCTGAGAGGATGAAGGAGGCCAATGAGCCAAGGAGGTAGGGATATGCTGGTGGAGCTGTGTTGCTGAGAATTTGATGGTTTTACAGAGGACCAGTAAATCAGAGAGGGGAAGGGGTTTGTTGGAGTGACATGGTGAGTGAGGAGTGGAGCAGGGACTGAAAGTCAACATTCTGAGTTCTTGCCCAGGGTTGTTTTTTTCCTCCTTCCCCTGTGTACCTTCTTTGGACACATTTTTTCTTTTTCTTTTTTTTAAAGACTTTATTTATTTATTTAACACAGAGAGAACACAAGCAGGCAGAGAGGCAGGCAGAGGCAGAGAGAGGAGCAGGCTCCCCGCGGAGCAAGGAGCCCGATGCGGGACTCGATCCCAGGACGCTGGGATCATGACCTGAGCCAAAGGCAGCCGCTTAACCAACTGAGCCACCCAGGCGTCCCCATTTTTTATTTTTCTACTCCCCACTCCCTTTACTTAGATATAATTGACAAATAAAATTGTATATATTTAGAGTGTGCATTGCAATGATTTGATATATGTATACTTCGTGGGCGCATATTTTTATTGTGCGGTGAAGAGCAATGGGTTTAAATTCTAGTTCTGTCCTTTATGAGTTACTTAATCTTTCTAAATTTCAGCGTTCTTATTTACAAATTGAGGATAATATTGCCTATCACATAGGGTTGTTGTAAGGATTAAAGGGGAGGGTAATGTTTATAAAACACTTGTTACAGTGGTCAATAAATGATGGCAAGCCATTGCTTAACGATAGTTTTTTCTTTGTTATTCTAACAATCGTCTCCAGAGAATCATTCCCTGGGCTTAAGGGAGTGGGGGTTTGGTGCAAGGCCTTGAACTTTGCTCTCTTCTCTGACTCTGCTCCCCTGCCCTGTACACTTTTATCTCCTTTCTCCTACAGATTAGGGCTTGTCCTTGTTGTGACCATCCCCTAACATACACACATATGATGCCAGAAATCTGGAGGGCTTCGGGCCTTCTCAGGTCATAAAAGCATTTTTGTAGGTGGTTTCCATCAACGGTCTCTTGTATTTTCTGAGTCCTACATTCTGGCCCTGAGTGGGGGTTGCAAAGTGATTTTGGGGATATTCACGCTCTTCCTTCCAACTTTAAGGGCAACTGACTTCCTCATTTAATACCTTTTTTAAAAGAGAGCTTTCTTCCAAATATTGAGGAGCCCCTCTTCTCCCAGCCCTCTTATGGGTGTTATAGTCATATCCTTTCCTTCTTTGAAAAGAACTGTGCCTGTTCTAAACACTTCCACACCCTCCACCTTCCTTTGAGCCTCCCCTGAAGATGGAGAGTTGCTTGCATTTGACTTATGTGGAAACTGAATCTCAGAGAGTTGAAGTCACTAGCCCAAGGTCAAAAAGCAAATTAGAAGCAGACTCAGGACTTGAATCCAGGAATCTTGATTCCTATTCCAAAGTTCTTGCCTTATGTTAAATTCCTGGAAGAATTCTTGCCACTGGATTAAGGGGCATCCAAGGCCTTTAATAACCTAGTCTGGAGTCTGTCAAATCTTCATTCTTATTCTCTTCCTGCTCATCCTTCAGGGGGCTTGCATTTACTCTTCTTTATTAAACTTAAAAAAATTAACATATAATGTATTATTTATTTCAGGGGTACAGTCTGTGATTCATCAATCTTGCACGATTCATAGCACTCACCATAGCACACACTCTTCCCAGTGTCCATCACTCAGCCACCCATCCCTCTCACCCCCTTCCTCTTCAGCAATCCTCAGTTTGTTTTCTGAGATTAAGAGTCACTATGGTTTACCTCCCTCTCTGATTTCATCTTGTTTCATTTTTCCCTCCCTTCCCCTATGATCCTCTGTCTTGTTTCTCAAATTCCTCATATCAGTGATATCATATGATAATTGTCTTTCTCTGATTGACTTATTTCACTTAGCATAATATCCTCTAGTTCCATCCATGTTGTTGCAAATGGTGAGATTTTGGTTTTTTTGATGGTTGCATAGTATTCCATTGTATATGTGTGAGTGTGTGAGTGTGTATATATATATATGTATATATATATATACATACATACATACACATCTTTATACATCCAACATCTTTTTCATCCATTCAACTGTTAATGGACCTCTAAGCTCTTTCCATAGTTTGGATATTGTGGATATTGCTGCTATAAACATCTGGGTGCATGTGCCCCTTTGGATCACTACAGTTGTATCTTTAGGGTAAATACCCAGTAGTGCAATTGCTATGTCATAGAGTAGCTCTATTTTCAACTTTTTGGGGACCTTCCATACCGTTTTCCAGAGTGGCTGCACCAGCTTGCATTCCCACCAACAATGTAGGAGGGATCCCCTTTCTCCCCATCCCTACCAACATCTGGCATTTCCTGACTGGTTAATTTTAGCCATTCTAACTGGTGGAGGTGGTATCTCACTGTGGTTTTGATTCATATTTCCCTGATTGCATTTGCTCTCTTACCTGGGAGGGCCTTCCCCTAGACATCATGTGGCTTAGTGCTGCATTCCTTCCATACCATTCATAAGGGGTCCTGCTTGATCACTCTGCCTTTTTCTGGCCATCTTTATCTCTGTAATATGCTTTATTTTCCTTTCTAGGACCTATCATTGCCTAAAATATGCACTATTTTCTTGTTTTTAGAAAATTTATCTTCTACAACTAGAATCTGAATAAGGACTATATCGTCTTCACTGTGTGGTTCCTTTAATGCCTAGAGCAGTGTGTGTGGCTTATAGAAATTATTCAATAGCAATTTATTCAATTATATAAACCAATACAGTAAATTTCCATCCAAACTGGACTATTCATGTTCCCTGGCTTTTACTCATGCAGTTCCCTCTACCTGTCATACCCGACAAACTTTATACATAAAATAACTATTTTTAATTAGATAGATTTCTTTTTTTTAAATTGAGGCATAATTGGCATACATTATGTTAGTTTCATGTGTATGATATAATAATTTTGCGCATATATATATTGCAAAATGATCATCACAATAAGTCTAGTTAACATGTATACCATACATATTACAGTTCTTTTCCCTTGTGATGAGAACAGACACTTCTCCAAAGAAGACATACAAATGCCTAACAGACACATGAAAAAATGTTCATCTTCTTTAGCCATCAGGGAGATTCAAATCAAAACCACACTGAGATACCACCTTACACCAGTTAGAATGGCCAAAATCAACAAGACAGGAAACAACAAATGCTGGAGAGGATGTGGAGAAAGGGGAACCCTCCTCCACTGTTGGTGGGGATGCAACTTGGTGCAGCCACTTTGGAAAACACTATGGAGATTCCTCAAGAAATTAAAAATAGGGATGCCTGGGTGGCTCAGTTGGTTAAGCAACTGCCTTCGGCTCAAGTCATGATCCCAGCGTTGGGCTCCTTGCTCGGCAGGGAGCCTGCTCCTCTCTCTGCCTCTGCCTGCCTCTCTGCCTGCTTGTGTTCTCTCTCTGTTAAAATAAATAAATAAAATCTTTTAAAAAAAAGAAATTAAAAATAGAGCTACCCTATGACCCTGCAGTTGCACTCCTGGGTATTTACCCTAAAGAAGCAGATGCAGTACAAAGAAGGGCAACACGGACCCCAATGTTCATAGCATCAATGGCCACAATTGCCAAACTGTGGAAAGAACCAAAATGCCCTTCAACAGATGAATGGATAAAGAAGATATGGTCCATATATACAATGGAATATTATGCCTCCATCAGAAAGGATGAACACCCAACTTTTGTATCAACATGGATGAGACTGGAAGAGATTATGCAGAGTGAAATAAGTCAAGCAGAGAGTCAATTATCTTATGGTCTCACTGTGGAGCATAAGGAAAAACATAGAGGGCATTGTGAGAAGGAAGGGAAGGGTGAATGGGGAGAAATCAGAGGGGGAGATGAACCATGAGAGACTGTGGACTCTGAGCAAGAAACTGAGGGGTTTGGAGGGGAGGGGTGTTGGGTATTGAGGAGGGCCCACATTGCATGTCCTTTTGTTTTTGGCTTGTCTTTTTTTTTTTTTAAGATTTTATTTGTTTATTTATTTATATTAATATTTTTTGGTTAATTTTTTCCCCAAATACTTTTATTTTATTTTTTCAATGTTACAAGATTAATTGGTCATGACTACACCCAGTGCTCCATGCAATATGTGCCCTCCTCAATACCCACCACCAGTGCTCCATGCAATAAGTGCCCTCCTCAATACCCAACACCAGGCTCACCCAAACCCCCACTCCTGCCCTTCCAAAACCCTCAGTCTGTTGCTTAGAGTACACAGTCTCTCATGGTTCATCTCCCCCACGGATTTCCCCCCATTCACCCTTTCTTTCCTTCTTACAATGCCTTCCATGTTTTTCCTTATGCTCCCACACATAAGTAAAACCATATGATAACAGACTCTCTCTGCTTGACTTATTTCACTCAGCATAATCTCTTCCAGTTCCATCCACGTTGTTACAAAAGTTGGGTATTCTTCCTTTCTGATGGAGGCATAATATTCCATTGTATGATATCTTTTTTATCCATTCATTTGTTGAAGGGCATCTTGGTTCTTTCCAGTTTGTCAATTGTGGCCATTGCTGCTTTGAAAATTGGGGTTGTGTTCTGGGGGAGGGGCCTGCCGCGTTGTTTTCCAGTCAATCTTGCTTTGGTTGAGTCATCCTGCCCCACAGGCTCTGTGGAAACTGGTTTCTTAGTCTTTTGCTCTCTTATGGTTCTTGGCCTTTGGTAGCTTTTTCACCTTTTTGGAGAGTCCAAGCAAGGAATCTCCCATACCCTGTGTTACAGAGATGTGTCAGTTTGCTCCCCTCTGGGTGGTTCAGGACACACACTCCCCTCCGCAAAATTTTGCTAACACCGCAGCCTGTCACAGGCAGTGCGCACCCCCAGCCACCGTTCAATGGCCCCACTAGGGCTTCAAACACCTCTCCACCCTCAGGCGACCAAAGCCGTGAGCTATATTGGTGGCTGCCGTGGCGGAGACTGCTCTCTGGGTTCCAGGCCTGAGCGGAGTGTGCTCGGATACTGCCAGAGATTAGGCAGCTTGCCTTCTCTTCCTGCTGCAGGCTGAGAATGTCTTGCGGTCCTAGAGTCCGCTGGCTAGGGTTTTCACTCTGTCTCTTAGGAGTTTGGGGGGGATGGGAGGAGGAGTGCACTCAGCCCAGGGAGTGCTGCACACTGAGAAAAGCTGCAGGCTCCTGGACCACACCAGACTTTTTAGGTGCTTGCAGGGGCATGCCTTGCCCACGAAATGGTGCAAGGAGCGGAAAGTGGCGGGTACAGGAACCATGGACTGGACTCTCCCGCCACCCCCCCCTCCCCCCAGTCTCTCTTTGAGGCGAGTGGTGTCCTTCCTGGGAACGGGGCTTAGGCCTATGCCCACTACCACCCACTTCCACTAGTTGCTCCTCAGAACCTTTTGCTCTTTTTTCCCCCCAAATATGTTTATTTTTATTTTTTTCAGTGTTACAAGATTGATTGTTCATTCACCACACCCAGTGCTCCATGCAATAGTGCCCTTCTCAATACCCACCACCAGGTTCGCCCCACTCCCTCCCCTCCAAACCCCTCAGTTTGTTGCTCAGAGTCCACAGTCTCTGCTGGTTCATCGCCCCCTCCAATTTCCCCCCATTCACCCTTCCCTTCCTTCTCATAATACCCTCCATGATTTTCTTTATGCTCCACACATGATACTCCATTGTATAGATGTATGACATCTTCCTTATCCATTCATCTTTTAAAGGGCATTTTGGTTCTTTCCACATTTTGGCAACTGTGGCCATTGCTACTATGAACATTGGGGTAGATGTGGCCCTTCTTTGTACTGCATCTGCTTCTTTGGGGTAA
>JAPYYJ010001284.1:0-14394 GCA_028533885.1 Nasua narica | reverse complement strand
CTGTGCAGTATAGACACGTCAAAGATGCCCACTCTCGCCACTCTTGTTCAACATAGTACTAGAAGTCCTAGCAACAGCAATCAGACAACAAAAAGAAATAAAAGGTATTCAAATTGGAGATGAAGAAGTCAAACTCTCTCTCTTCGCAGATGACATGATACTTTACATGGAAAACCCAAAAGACTCCACCCCCAAACTACTAGAACTCATACAGAAATTCAGTAATGTGTCAGGATACAAAATCAATGCACAAAAATCAATTGCTTTCCTATACACTAACAATGAAAATATGGAAAGGGAAATTAGAGAATCGATTCCATCGACTGTAGCACCAAGAACGATAAGATACCTGGGAATAAACCTAACCAAAGAGGTAAAGGATCTGTACTCGAGGAACTACAGAACGCTCATGAAAGAAATTGAAGAAGACACAAAAAGGTGGAAAAGCGTTCCATGCTCATGGATCAGAAGAATAAATATTGTTAAAATTTCTTAGCTAGTTTAAATTATACAATACAGTGTTGCCTACTCTAATCACCATGTTATACATTAGATCCTCAGACTCATTCTTCTTATAGCTGAAAGTTATACCTTTTACCAACTTTTCCCCATCTTCCCCACTCCCCGGCCCTGGGCAACCACTTTTCTCCTGTTTCTCTGGATTTGATTTTTTTTTCTTTTAGATTCCATACATTGCATGGTACAATATGATATTTATTTTTCTCTGTCTGGTTTATTTCATTTAGCATAATGCTCTCAAAGTCCATCCACGTTGTTGCAAGTGGGCAGGATTTCCTTCTTTCATGTAGCTGAGTAATAGCCTGAGTATATATCTGAATATATAATATGTGGACGTATATCACATATTCTTTATCCATTCATCCTTTGTTTGACTCTTAGGTTCTTTCCATATCTTGACTATTGTGAATAATGTTGTAATGAACATATGAATGTGGGTATCTCTTTGAGGCTCTGTTTTTATTTCCTTTGGATATATACCCAGAAGTGGGATTGCTGGATCATATGGTGGTTCAAGTTTTAATTTTTTGAGGAACCCCCATGCTCTTTTCCATAGTGGCTGCACCAATTTGCATTCCCACCAACAGTGCACAAGAGTTCCCTTTTCTCTATGTCTTTGCCAACACTTATCTCTTGTCTTTTTTTATAATAGCCATTCTAACAAGTGTGAAGTGGTATTGTGATTAGTGATGTTGAGCACCTTTCATGTACCTGTTGGCCATTTGTATGTCTTCTTTGGAAAAATGTGTATTCAGTTCCTCTGCCCATTTTTAATCTTGTTTTTTGTTTTTTGGTTTTTTTTTTGCTATTGAGTTGTATGAGTTCTTTATATATTGTGAATATTAACCCTTATCAGATATATGATTTGCAAATATCTTCACCCATTCCATAGGTTGCCTTTCCATTTCAAAAAGGCATGCAGCATAATGATTTGCCTTTGCTGTGCAGAAGCTTTTTAGTTTGATGTAGTTACACTTACTCATTTTTGCTTTTGCTGCCTTTGTTTTGGTGTCAAATCCAAAAAATCATTGCTAAGACCACTGTCAAGGAGCTTATCTTGTATGTTTTCTTCTATGATTTCAGGTCTTATATCCATGCTTTTAATCCTTAATCTATTTTGAGCTGATTTTTGGGTATGTTGTAAGATGGAGGTCCAGTTCATTATTTTGCATGTGCCTGTCCAGTTTTCCCAATACCATTTATTGAGGGCATTATCCTTTTCCCAAGTGTATACCTGGCTCCTTTGTTGTAAATTAATTGACCATATTTGCATGGGTTTATTTCTGGGCTCTCTATTCTTTCCACTGATCAGGGTGTCTCTTTTCATGCCAATGCCATACTGTTCTTTTTCCAGTTTTATTGAGATGTAATTGATATACAAAACTGTGTAAGTTTAAGGTGTATAGAATAATGGCTTGACATATATATATTGCAAAATGATTAAGTTTAGTTAACATAAGTTTAGCTAACATCTATCACCTCATATAGTTACAGTTTTTTTTTTTCCTTGTGATGAGAACTTTTAGGATTTGAGAGCATACTGCTTAGATTACTATAGTTTTTTAATATAGATCAATGTCAGGAAATATGATGCTTCTAGCTTTGTTCTTTCTCAAGATTGCTTTGGCTATTCAGGATCTTTCACGGTTCCAACAAATTTTAGGATTGTTTGTTGTATTTCTATGAAAAAATGCCATTGGAACTTTGATAAGGATTTTATTGAATCTGTGGATTGCTTTGGGTAGTACAAACATTTTAATAATATTAATTCTTCCAGTTTATAAACATGGAATATCTTTCCAATTATCTGTGTCTTCTTTAATTTCTTTTATCAAAGTATTATAGTTTTCAGTGTACAGATCTTTCACCTCTTTGGTTAAATTTATTCCTAGGTATTTTATTCCTTTTGATGCAATTGTGAACAGGATTGTTTTCTTAATTTCTCTTTCTGATAGTTCACTGTCAGTGTACAGAAATGCAACTTATTTTTTAAGATTGATTTTGTACTCTGTAAATTTACTGAATTCATTGATTCTTTCTAACAGTTTTTTTTTTGTGTGTGTGGAGTCCTTAGGGTTTTATATATAATATTATATCATCTACAAATAGAAACAGTTTTACTTCTTTTCTTTTTTTTTTAAGATTTTATTTGTTTATTTTTTTGAGAGAAAGAGATCACAAGTAGGCAGAGAGGCAGGCAGACGGAGAGGGGGAAGCAGGCTCCCCGCGGAGCGGAGAGCCCAATGCGGGGCTCGATCCCAGGACCCCGAGATCATGACCCGAGCCGAAGGCAGAGGCTTTAACCCACTGAGCCACCCAGGCGCCCCGACTTCTTCTTTTCTGATATGGATGCCTTTTATTTCTCTTTCTTGCCTAATTTCCCTGGCTAGGACTTGCAGTACTATGTTGAACAAGAGTGACAAGAATAGGCATCCTTGTCTTGTTCCTGATCTTAGAGGAAAAACTTTCAGGTTCTCACCATTGAGTGGGGTATTGGCTATAAGCTTGTCATATACGGCCTTTATTATGTGGAAGTATGTTCCCTCTATACCCAGTTTGTTTAATTTTGTCAAATGTTTTTTTCTGCATCCATTAGGAAAATCATATGATTTTCATACTTCATTTTGTTAATGTGGTATAGCACATTGATTGATTGGTGGATGTTGAACCATCCTTGCATCCCTGGAATATATCCCACTTGATTATGGGCATGGTTCTTTTAATGTATTGTTGAATTCAGGACAGGACATTGGCCTGTAATTTTCTTTTCTTGTAGTCTTATCTAGTTTTGTTATTGGGGTAATGCTGGCCTCATAAAATGAGATTGGAAGTGTTTCCTCCTCTTCTATTTTTTAGAAAAGTTTGAAAAGAACTGGTATTTATTCTTCTATAAATGTTTGGTAGAATTCACCAGTGAAGCCTGGGCTTTTCTTTATTGGAGGTTCTTGATTGCTAATTTAATCTCTGTACTGGTAATTGGTCTGTTCAGATTTCTTCATGATTCAGTCTTGATAGGTTGTATGTTTCCAGCAATTTATCCATTCTTTTTAGGTTGTCCAATTTGTTGGCATATAATTATTCAGTCTCTTATGATCCTTTGTATATGTTTGGTCTCAGTTGTAATGACTCCTTCATTTCTAATTTCATTTATCTGGGTTCTCTCTCTCCCTTTCATTCTCTCTGTTAAGTCTAGCTAAAGGTTTGTCTACCTTTTCAAAGGCTTTTTTTTTTTATCTTTTCTATTGTCTTTTTCATCTTTATTTCATTTATTTCACTCTTATCTTTGTTATTTCCTTCCTCTACTAACTTTGGGCTTGGCTCGTTTTGTGAATTTTCCAGTTTCCTTCTTGTAATTGATTTTTAGTTTCATACCTTTGTGTTTGGAAAAGATGCTTGATATAATTTCAATCTTCTGAATTTATTAAGACTTGTTTTGTGACCTAACACATAATGCATCCAGGAAAATGTTCCATGTGCACTTCGGAAGAATGTGTATTCTGCTGTTGTTGGATGGTATGTTCTGTGTTGTTGTTCTTTAAAAAAAAAGTTTTATAAAATTCGCCTGCTTTAAGTATACAGTTTGATAAGTTGTAGCATATTTACAGTGTTGTACAAGTGTCATAACAATCCACTTTTAGAACATTTCCACCTCCTCAGAAAGATCCCTCATGCCCATTTGTAGTCATTCCCCATTCTCACCCCTTGCCCCAGGCAACCAATAATCTACTTTCTGTTTCTATAGACTTGCAATTTTTGGAAATTTCATATAAATGGACTCATAATATGTGTTTTTGTGTGTATGTGTGTCTGGCTTCTTTCATTGAGCAAAATGTTTTGATGTTCATAGATGGTATAGCATGTATCAACACTGTTGCTTTTTGTTGACAAACATATATGGATATATCACATTTTGTTTATATATTTACCAGTTGGTGAACATTTGGTGAACATCCAAGTACAATTTTCTATGCAGACACATTTTCATTTCTCTTAGGTAGATACCTAACAGTGGAACTGTTGGGTCACATGGTAAATTTATGTTTAACATTTGAAGAAATGGAGGCAGTGACTTTTTTGAGGTAAAGTTCACAAAATATAAAAGTAGATATTTTAAAGTATATGGTTTTGTGGCATTTAGTAAATACATAGTGTTGTGCAACCATCACTTTTACCTTTATAAAACATTTTCAACACCCCCAAATGAAACCCTGTACCCATTAACCAGTCATTTCCCATTCTTCCTATGTTCCTAGCCCCTGGAAACAAACAATCTGTTTTCTGCCTATACAAATTTATCTTTTCTGGACATTTCATGTAAGTGGGATTATACAATATGTGGCCTAATATGTGTGGCTTCTTTCACTTAGCATCATGTCTTCAAGATTCATCCATGTTGTACTTCAGTACTTCACTCCTTTTTAGGGCTGAATAATATTCCATAATATGGACACACCACCATTTTGCTTATGCATTCATCAGGTGATGAACATTTGGGTTTCTACCTTTTGCCTGTTGTGAGTAGTGCTATTATAAACATTCATGTACAAACATTTGTTCGAATACTCATTTTCAGTTCTTTTGAGTATATACCTAAGAGTGGAAGTACTGGGTCATATGGCAAATCTATGTTTATCTTTGGGGAAAATGCCAAACTTATTTCCACAGCAGTTACACCACATTACATTCCTGTCAACAATATACAAAGGTTCCAACTTTTTCATATTGTTACCAATACTTATTTTTCTTTTTTTAAGTTATAGCCATCCTAGTGGAAGGGAAGTATTATCTCACTTGTTTGCATTTCCCTGATGGTGAATAATATTGAGCATTTTTTTCATGTGCTTTATAGTTATTTATATATTTTCATTGGAGAAATTTTTATTTGACTCCTTTGCTCATTTTCTTTTCTTTTAAGATTCATTTATTTATTTGAGAGAGAGAGAGGGAGAGCATGAGCGGGAAGGGAAGAGGGAGAGAGAATCTCAAGCAGACTCCATGCTGAGGGCAGAGCCTGATGAAGGGTTCAATCTCAGGACCTTGAGATCACAAGCTGAGTTGAAACCAAGAGTTGAATGCTTAACCAACTGTGCCACCTAAGTGCCCCCTTTTGCCCATTTTCAATTAGGTTGCTTGCCTTTTTGTTACTGAGTCATAGGAGTTCTTGATATATCTAGATACAAGTCCCTTATCAGAGGTATGACGGGCAAACTTTTTTCCCTTATTCTATAGGCTATCTTTTCATTTTTTTGATGGTGTCCCTTTATACACAAAAAGTTTTTCCTTTTAATTTTGATGAAGTCCAATGTATCTGTTTTCTTTCGTTGCCTGTGCTTTTGGTATCATACATAAGAATCCATTGCCAAATCCAAGGTCATGAAGATTTATCTCTAGTTTTCTTCTAAAATTTTTACTGTATTATTTTAGCTCTTTTATTTAAGTCTTTGATCCATTTTGAGTTAACTTTTGTATGTGGTGTAAAGAAAAGTGTTCAACTTCATTCTTTTGCATGTGGCTATCTGCTTATCCCAGCACCATCACTGAAAAGGCTATTCTTTCCCCCACTGAATGGTCTTGACATCTTTGTTGAAAATCAATTGACCAATTGATTGGTCAAAATCAATGTTTCAGCTTATTTTGGACACCAAGTTCTATTCCACTGATCTATATGTTTATCCTTATGCCAGTACCACACTGTTAGATTACTGTAGCTTTGTAGTAAGTTTTGAAGCTGGGAAGTGTGAGTCTTCCAACTTTCTCTTCTTCTTCCAAAATTATTTTGTCTGTGTTGGGTCCCTTGCAATTCCATATAAATGATAGGTTTAACGTTTCCTTTTCTGCAAAAAAATATCATTAAGATTATTTTTGAAGCAGAGTTGGCATGCAATGCTATATGAGGACCATTAGGATGTTAATAAGGATTGCATTTTTTGGTAGATGGCTTGGGTGGTATCACCATCTTAAGAATGTTGTCTTCCAATCCATAAATATGGAATGTCTTTCCATTTATTTAGTTCCTATTTAATTTCATTCCGTAACTTTTTTAGTTTTTAGTGTACAACTCTTGTATATCCTTGGTTAAATTTATTCCTAAGAACTTTATTACTTTTTTTTTTTAGAACTTTATTACTTTTGATGTTATTATAAATAGGGCAACTTTTTTTTAAGATGCAAGAGACTTGAACCTGTTTAAAGGGTGAGTCAGTAGAGAGGGAGGGATTGAAGATACAAGAGGGAGAGAGAAAATTGATAGATCAAGGTTCCTAAGGACGTAGTGGGGCACGGGGCACAGAACATCAGCAGAAGGATTAGTCAGCCTGAAAAAGGGCATCTCTTCCCTATGACTGGTCAGGTGTGGATGCTCATGAGTTTGCAGGTAGTTTGTGGTAAAAAGTTGAGAGCATTGCTATCTGGGATCTTCTATTTTAAGTTCAGTAGGAAGTGAAGCTAGGGGGAAGAGGAAACTGTAGGAGGGCTAAGGAAATGGAGATTTGGCAAAGCTGCTATGGAGCTTTGGAGACAAGAGCAGGGAAGCAGGATTCCCAGGGTGCAGTAGAGTTTGGGGACCATGACGTTTTATTGGCTTCCATCTAAGCAATTAGATAAGCATGGGATTAATATAGAGAGGGTGGAGAGTAGTAGTCATCTGGGGTTGAGACTGTGATGAAAGGACAATAATGCATATGATTGAGGATATTATTCGCTAGAGAATAGCAGATTGAGCAGATTTCCACTTTTCAGGGGAGAGAGGCAAGTTTCACTTAAGTCAGGAGGTGAAAGATTTGTTAGTGAAGGATATGAAGACTGGAGTGAACATA
Organism: Nasua narica; assembly: GCA_028533885.1. Lineage (NCBI taxonomy): Eukaryota > Metazoa > Chordata > Mammalia > Carnivora > Procyonidae > Nasua > Nasua narica. Next base: position 7,060 of record JAPYYJ010001284.1, on the reverse strand, counting down.
GGTATTTTGGCTGCTCAGCATTCAAGCACTCTTCCTATTTGGGTGGAATCACATGATAGGTTTGGAAGCAGGACGCTACCATGCACTACTGAAACCGGAGTGGGGGGGCACATATTTCTTCTCCCCATCCCCTCATGGCTAGTGCATGGGCATGTGACCTCAGGATGGCAAATCACATGATCCTGCCTGGAACCTTGAATGTTGAAGGAGTGACGCAAAGGTGTGCAGTTTAATGATTTTTCAATCAGCTACTGCAAAGTCAAAAATCTGATAGTACATCAATGGTATCAAGGGACAAGAGGGTCCAACTATAGTAGCAAGTATTAGTTGGCAGTGGAGGCAATAGCATCATGCTATCAGACCATTCCTGCAACAAAATCTTTGCTGTGTCATATCATACCACCTTTGGTTCCTGACCTTGTCTGGTTCTCAAGGCCTCTTATGGACCCCATGAAATATGTGACACCATTTTCTGTTAGTCAGGATGGGATGGTTTATGTTTTGATAATAAATGAACCCCAAATCTCAATAACAACACATACAAGTTTATTTTTTGCTCATGCAAAATCTATAGCAAGTTCGGTGGCTTTTCAATACAGCTCCTTTCCAAATGGGAACTCAGGGATACAGGCTGACATGTTGTGGCTGTCTCATCTAGAACTTGAGGCCTTCATGGTTGCCATAGTAGAACAGAGAGCAGAAGGACTGAACATCAGTTCTTCAATGCACTATTGGCCAGAACTCTTCACATGACCTCATCTAACTCTGAGAGGGCTGGGAAATGTGGGGAGGCACATGGATATCCAGCAAACAGTAAATGACTTGGCCACACCTGCCAGTAATTTCATTTTCTGCTACAGTTAGCCAAAGTCATCAGTGATGCAATACATTATTTACAATCAAGAACCATGACTAGTAAGGGATATAGGTGGTTAGAACATATATAGAGAGAGAGAGAAAGAGAGAGAGAGAGAGATTTTTTTCTGGTTATGAAAGTGATACATGTTTTAAAACTTGAACATTACATAAACATTTAATGTAGAAAACCAAAAGTCTCTCATAATCTCACACCCTTGAGATAACTATTAAGTTTGTTATGTAGTCTTTATATATTTTTCCATTTTAATACTAATGTTTTATCAAAAATAGGATCGTACTTGGGCACCTGGTTGGCTCAGTGGGTTTAGGCCTCTGCCTTAGTTCAGGTCATGACCTCAGCATCCTGGGATCGAGCCCCCCATCGGGCTGTCTGCTCAGCGGGGAGCCTGCTTCCCCCTCTTTCTCTGCCTGCCTCTCTGCCTACTTGTGATCTCTCTCCTCGCTGTCAAATAAATAAACAAAATCTTAAAAAAATAGGATTGTACTATGGTTACTATTTTGCAAGTGCCTTCTTCAATTAACACTATATATTTGACATTGTTCTGAGTTATATAGATCTATACTTTCTTGTTTGTTCCCCCGTTTTTAGTTTTAATAATTTTTAATTATGCAAGTAATATAGGAGTAAATGATCCTTCTAAAAATTTTAAAGCATTAATGTAAGGCTAAAGTTCTTTTTGATCCCAAGTTCTTTTTGATCACCCAATTCTAATTTCTTCCTTGACTTTACATGTGTTTGAGTGACTGCATAGTATTCCATTATATGAATGCAACATAACTTATTTGAGTAATTCCCTATCAATGGACAATCAGTTTTTTATTTTTACTGTGGATTACATGCAAATGTTTTCCCAAGTGTGTCCTCTGACTTTATGTACAGTCTCACTGTACTCACTAAATTGAAGAGTACAGTTGTGCACAGTTAAATTTACCTAGCCTTATATTGTTACTTGGGGAAAAAAGTGAAAGACAGAAAAGTATATATAGTATGTTACTCTTTGTGTAAGAAAGGAGGAAATAGGGATAAATATTCACATTTGCTCATATTGGCATGAAGAAACATTGGATGAATGAACAAGAAATTAATAAAACCAGTTATCTAAAGTTTTCAAGGGGAAACGAGTGGATCGGGACAGGGTGTGAACACTGCATGTCAGTGTACACTTATTTGTATAGTTCTGATTTTTTTTAACTATATACATCAGACTTCTTATTGCTGCTGTAACAAATTACCACAAACTTATTGGCTTAAAACAGTGCAAATTTATTATCTTGCAGTTCTGGAGACCAGAAGTCTGAAATGATCCTTTCGGGACTAAAATCAAAGACTATTTTTTGTTTGTTTGTTTGTTTTGTTTTGTTTTGTTTTGTTTCTGGAGACTAAGAAAGAATTATTTCCTTGCTTTTTCCAGCTTTTACACTTTTACTCTTGGATTTCCTGGCTCACAGCCCCTTCTTCATCTTCAAAGCTGGCACTGAGGCATTTTCAAATCTCTCTGTGATCTCTGTATCTGATGTCACATCTTCTCTGACTCTGATTCTCCTCCCTCCCTTGTGATTACATTGATCCCCCCCAAATAATCCAGGATAATCTCTCCAAGTCAAGGTACATTTAGATCATTACTTTTTAGCGTTGGCTAATATTCCATTGTATGGCTGTACTACCATTTTGTTTACCCATTTACCTGTTATTGGGCATTTTGGTTGTTTTCAGTCTTTTTGTGTGATTATGAATAACACATTGGGGGAGAGGGCTGAACATTTATATTTTTAATACATTTGAAACTGATTTTGGTGTAAGCAATGAAATAGAAATCCAACTTTATTTTTGTCACATCACATGCCAATTATCCCAAAACCATTTATTGCATAATCTATCTTCTCACCAAGGAATTAAAATATTATCTTTTTTTAAAAAAGATTTTATTTATTTATTAGAGTGAGAGAGACTGAGAATGAGAGGGGAGAAGGTCAGAGGGAGAAGCAGACCTCCCGCAGAGCCGGGAGTCCGACATGGGACTCGATCCCAGGACTCCGGGATCATGACCCGAGCCGAAGGCAGTCACCCAACCAACTGAGCCACCCAGGCACCCAAAATATTATCTTTTAATATACTAAATTCTCCATAGACAGAATGACTTTTTCCTGAACTTTCTATTGTGTCCTATTGTCAGTTTTTTTTTTTGTCAGTTTTGAATTAGTACCAATGTGTTTTAATTGCTGTAGCCTTACAATGTGTTTCAATAAGTGGTAACACCGATTGGTATTCATTACTCTTCTTTTTCAGAATTCCCTTGGTTATTTCTGGATGTTTACTATATAATTTAGAACTGTATATAATTTAGGACTGTAATGTGAATGAAAAATGATTTTGGTTGCATTAGATTTATAAATTAACTTGAAAGAAATTCACATCTTTATAATACTGAGTATGCCCATGCAAGAACTAAATATGTCTCCCTGTTTATTCACATAATTCTTAACCTACAGGAGACCTTGTTAGCTATAGAATGAAGTTTGCAGAGGGTACAGTAGAAAGGTTTTGGAGGAAGAGAGGCATTTCAAGTTTGGCTAAAGAGAGGGAAAACATAGAGTTGTATGAAATACAGGCAAGAAGAGATGATTAGAGCAGCTTATATAAATGATGGTTACTATAATTAGTTATCTACTGCTGAGTAACAGATAACTATAAACTTAGTGGCTTAAAAAAACGTTTATTCATCTCATAGTTTCTGTGGACTTAGCTGGGTCCAGGTCCTCTGCTGAGTTCTCTGTTTCAGGATCTTTCACAAGGCTACAATCAAGATGTCTGCCTTGGGTGGCGTCTCATCTGAAAGCCTGACGTGGAAGGATGCACTTCCAAGATCACCTGATTGTTGACAGATTTTCAATTCCTCAAGGACTACTGGACTGAAAGACTCAGTTCCTGGCTGGATGTTGGCTTTCACTTCCTTGGCACGAGGACCTCCCCCACACAGCAACTTGCTTCATCAAAGCCAGCAAGAAAGAGAGTCCATTAGCAAGATGGAAGTCACAGTCTTATGTGGCCAAATCCCTAAGTGACATTCCATCACCTTGGCCACATTCTATCATTTAGAAGTAAGTCCCTACATCAGACCACACTCAAGGAAGGGATTACACAAGGATGTGAATACCAAGAGTCACAATTTTCCAGGGGAATGTCCTAGAAGTCCCCTGGAGCATGGGGATAAGAAGGAATATGGGTCTTTAAGGTTCTCCTGTAACTTAGATCAATTGCATTTCTAAGAGAATTGTGATCTCTGGTGGAAGAAGAGACTCCAGGCTCATTAAGCCAGGTAAATAACAACCATTTCCATGCATGTAATGCTTCAGGGTTTACAAGTCTGCTTTGGAGCCATCATTTAATTTGATTCTCATAACAATCCTGTGAGGTGATCAAGCAATGAAACTAAGGTTCAAAGAGGCTACAGGGCCACCTTGGATCTCACAAGGAGTGGCAGAGCTGAGACTAGAGTCTCAGTCTTCAAATTCTTATCCCATTACACCAGATTGCCTTCTCCAAAGCACAGAGATATACTGTTTTTTCTTTTTGATAGCTTCTCCTCCCCCCTTCTTCCTCCCTCTCTGTGTTCTTATCATGGGTCGGTTATTACTAGCCAGTGAGTCAATCTCACCACACCTTCCAGAATTACTGCAGGGGAGCAGAGAAAATGTTTGTAAAGCTCCTAACCCACTTTCTGGCACACAGCAAGATCTCACTAAATAGAAGTTATTGGCTGTTATTCTTTCAACTCTTCCAGGCCAGTCTCATTGCTACTCATCTTTGGTTTTGCTCCTTCCCATGAATCTCTGTGGTACTACAACCCAAGGTACAACATGCTTTAAAAAAACACCAATACCCAACAACTTCTATAGGCAGACAGTCACCTCCCAGCACTTCCAACAAAGAGCATTTGGTTATCAGTGGTGTGGCTTCTGCTTTCTTTTCCCCCAAAATAGAAAACCGAAATTCCTAAAGTATAGCTATAATACCTAGTGCCCAAATTTGGTTCCTAAATGCCATTCTCAACTAAAAAGAACGAGGACTCTTGAAAAATTGCTGATTCCAAGGCTGGGGAAGAGAAAGCACAAGATGGCCCTTGGGCATCTTGTGGTGTCAAAAAACAAAGAAGTTCTCAAAGATGGAGACCTGCCAAAAGGACACAGAAGCCAGCTTGGAGGGCCTCCTCCTGGCCAAACCTGGGGCATTTTGAATATCATAATAAAGAATGATACTAATATGATATTAATATGTTATAACCCATTGAATACAATAGACAACAATGAGTTCATGGGGATATAAACAAATACATGTAGAAAAAGGGAAAACTCTCCCATTCAGTGGAAAGTCAACTAATCAATGTCAAAAGAATGAGGCATTTGAAAATCACCATTCAACAACCTTAAGAATCATCAGTGAATATTAAAACCTGTGGGTGAAAGTTTGAGGAAAACAGGATATTTACATAATCTCAGTGTAGCTTTCCACAAAATACTCATTAATTACAAAGGGGAAAATAATAACTTTATAGTGGAGAAACACAAATAGTCATTATGTGCCTTCTAATATGACACACAGCATTACTTCTGTGATATTCCTACCAAAATGCATAGCATGAATTTCATCATGAGGAAATATCAGACAAAACCAAATTAAGAAACAGTCTAAAAATAGCCTGCACTCTTCAAAAATGTCAGTGGGGTGCCTGGGTGGCTCAGACGATTAAGCATCTGTCTTTGGCTCAGGTCATGATTCCAGGGTCCTGGAATCGAGCCCCACATCCTGCTCCTTGCTCTGTGGGGAGACTGCTTCTCCCTCTCCCTCTGCTTGCTGTTCCCCCTGCTTGTGCTCTCTCTCTGTCTGATAGGTAAATAAAATCTTTAAAAAAATGTCAATGTCAGAAGACACAAAGAAAGACCAAAGAACTCTTGCCTATCAAAGGGGACTAAAGACTGAATGCACATGATTTAAGAGTTTTCTTTTGCTATAAAGGACATTGTTGAGGAAACTGGCCAGTTCTGAATAAGTTCTGTAAATTATACTTATAATAGTATTGTAGCAACGTGAATTTCTTGACTGATAATTGCTTTGTGATTATGTAAGATAATTCCTTGTTTTAAGAAACACACATTGAGGGGCGACTGGGTGGCTCAGTCAGTTAAGCATCTGCCTTCAGCTCAAGTCATGATCCCAGGGTCCTGGGACTGAGCCCTGTGTTGGGCTCCCTGCTTAGTGGGGGTCTGCTTCTCCCTCTCCCTCTGCCACTCCCCCTGCTTGTGCTCTCTCTCACTCTCTCTCTCTCAGATAAATAAATAAAATCTTTAAAAAAGAAATATACATTGAAGTATTTATGGGTAAAAGGGCATCATGTCTGCAACTGACTATTAATTAGTTCAGGAGAAAAAAGAAATTATATATATACACAAAATATAGAAATATATATGTGTGTGTGTGTGTATATATATATATATATATATATATATATATATGAGACAGAGAGAGAAATAGAGTAGGGTAAACAAATGTGGTAAAATGTTAACATTTGGGGAATCTGGGTGAAAAGTATACAGCAGTTCTTTGTGCTATTCTTAGAACTTTTCTGTAAATCTTAAATTGTCTAAATAGAAATTTAAGAGAAAAATTCCTAATTAAAAAAACACAGTTAAAGAACATCTACAAAAAAACTAGAGCTAAAAACAACAACAACAACAACAACAAAAGCTAGAGCTAGCATCATACCCAATGGTAAGAAACAAGATGCTTTCCCACTAAGATCGGGAACAGGGCAAGGATGCTTGCTCTTATCACTCTCATTCAACTAGTTAATGAAATAACACAGGAAAAGGAAATTAAAGGTATACAGATTGGGAAGGGAAAAATAAAACCGTCTTTGTTCACAGATGACATAATTATTTATGTAGAAAATCCCAAATAATCAACAAAAAACCTGTTGGAAAAAACAAACAATTATCACAAGGTTGTAGGATACAAGGTTAACATATAAAAGTCAATTGCTTTCCACTACTCGGTGTTTACCCCAAAGAAGCAGATGCAGTACAAAGAAGGGCCACATGTACCCCAATGTTCATAGCCGCAATGGCCACAATAGCCAAACTGTGGAAAGAACCAAAATGCCCTTCAACAGATGAATGGATAAGG